>CAUYQG010240753.1:0-15610 GCA_963574415.1 Tarsius wallacei | reverse complement strand
GGGGGAGGGCTCCTCAGAAGCCCAAACCTTAACTTTATGCCATATACTCACATGTAACCATCGCTCTACAATTTAAAAAAATAAAGCAACAGAATACTAAATTATGTAAAATGCTATATATGTCAATTTAGTTCACATGTATTTATTTATTTTCTCCCAACCACCATGTAAGGTTGTGGTTATCAGCGCTTAGTTTACCTAAGAATAATATGGAGTGTTCGTTAAAAATTTTAGAAACCTATATTTATATGTTTATTTTTTTGAATTTCTAATTGAACTAGTCCGTAATTAACTCAATTTTATAAATAAACAAAATGAAGAAGTATTAAGTGATTCACCCCAAAGCAAAGTTATTCATGTTGAGAGCTAGGATAATTCCAATACCTCTGAATTATTTCAATTGGATATTTCTTCTTTCAGGTTCATCAACTTCCCACGTGACATGAAGCCATCCACAGTGAAACACATTATGCTTAAAGTGGTTTCCACTTGGAGCAATGTGACCCTCTTGACCTTTCAGCAAGTACAGAGTGAAAATGCAGATATCAAGATATCTTTCTGGAAAGGAGGTAAGGACTCGACATGAAAGAAAGGATATAATGCTCTGTGTAAAGGACAAAGATATCTTTAAACAAAAATTCAACCCAATTAGTCTAACATCTGAGAAAAAAAAATCAGACAAATCCTGATGAAAAGCAACATCTATAACACAGGAAGACATTTTAGCACAGTGAAGCAGTAGCTAGAGAGGATGTTCACTGTGGTGTGAACATGGTGGGAGGATTGCACATTTTCTTTCCGAAAAAAGTGTTGTGTAGGTCCCAAGCCTGTTAAAATGCTATTTGAAGTTGATTCAAAGTACTCATGAAAACTTACAGTCTAACTTTTTCTTTCCCTATTTGAGGAAAGAAAACTATTTTGAGTCTAACCTCTAATCTTTACTCAGTATCTGCCATCTGTCCCTCTCTCCTTTCACTCTCAATGACTGAAAATAGTAAGATTTTTTTGCCCAACCCAATTTTCTCGCATAGATAATATCTTGGCTTTCTCACAACCCCAATGGTGGTTGCACCATTGTACAGTGTTCTGTCATTGCACAGTGTTCTGTCACTGAAACTTACTTAAGACCATTCTCACCCTTGTTGTTCCCTACACCTCCACTGTGATCATGGCTTTTGTCATCCACAGCACATGGTGATGACTGGCCCTTTGATGGACCAGGTGGTGTCTTAGGCCATGCTTTTTTGCCAAATTCTGGAAATCCAGGAGTTCTTCATTTTGACAAGTGTGAACATTGGTCAGTTTCAAACACAGGTAAAGGTTTTGCCTTGTAGAAGTGTTAGACCCTCTGGGAACCTGGGGTTTAGTATTGTCTCAAAATGAGCCTAGGATACAATAAAGAGAGTAGAAGAAATTGTCCAGGGTGTGGTGGGAAGTTTTGGCTGAGGAATTGGGTTTTCTGTATGATTTGAGGGTAGGGGGAGATGGGGAGATGGAATCATTTCTGAACACATTCCTATAATAAACATGTTGTCCTATTGTGATTTTTCTCCTTGTTTCTTTGCTTCCACTTATTTTTCCCTCAATTCTCTCACATGTCTTCTTCCCTTCCAGTTTATATGTTGAAATATCTTGCCATTCTCTTTTCACTTAGCTCTTTCCGTCCTTGCCTACTTTTTCCTTGACTTCTAACATTTGTTATTATTTCTTTTCTGTTCTCTCCTTTTTTTTCTTATTTGTTTTTATGCATTTGCTGCTTTACTTATGCATAATTTTTTTTTGTCTACACTCTTTCAGGATATAATCTGTTCCTGGTTGCAATTCATGAGTTAGGTCATTCTTTGGGACTGCAGCACTCAAAGAACAGGAGGTCCATAATGTATTCTACTTATCGGTATCGCAACCCTAGAACCTTCCGCCTCAGTGTGGGTGATATTAAAAAAATCCAGCAACTGTATGGTCAGTGTCTCCTGGAGGAAGGGAAGGGGGATCTAGGCAGGAAATTCCACCTAAAATTTACTGTTTTCTTTTGTCCACATAAGGAAAAAATCTTCATCTATAATGTCCTAATGCTGTCACAGAGGAGTCATTCAACCTGTCCTTTCAGTGACTTTACTGAAGAATCAAAGAATTCAAAGTGCTAAACCATCCTTGGGGACCACTAGAACTAGGACCAGAAGAATGAAACCTAGGGTAACTGAATTAATACTCAGAATACTTCTGGGTCTCAATAAAGATTGTTTTTAATGAGTAATGCTTTGTTCTTACAATTTAATATGTCTCAGCATTTGGTATGTTCAACCACTGAGATAGTGAATAATTCTAACAGAGATGGCCATTGACTTAAGGGTCAGCATCAAGATAAGATAGTAAAATTAGGAATAGGACTTTGTCTGTTGTTACATAGATAGAGTTTTAAGAAATGTTATCTTATAGGTTGCATTTAAGATGTCAGCTGTAGAGATCAATTGTTGTATTTGGTAGCTTATCTACTTATTAGCTACGAGACTTTGATCAAGTTATTTATGATTGAGTTTTCATATTTGTTAAATAATTGTAATAGCTTTATCTACTGATATAAGATTAAATGATATATAACAAATGTAACTACTTTAAACAGTTCTTTCAGCATAATTTTAGGGATTATTGATATTGTTATTGAGATACTAGATACACATTTCTACTGTTCAGTCCTGTGCTTATTCAGTCCTTTTACTGCCTACGTTTAGGGGAAGAAGTCCTGGATGGAGAGTGGAATGAGCAGGATGGTAACAAGTAATCAGGCATATGGGAGAAGCCCGAAAGAGTTACACAGGGTGTTAGACTAAAGAGTTATCCCACTCACCAGGCCAGACATAAACACTTGTCTTCATATTTGGAATCAAGACAATTGGTGGGCTTTTCTGACATAATAGGTCGCTCTAATTTAAGCAGTATCCTCTTAGTAATAATAAAAAGCCTGAAATAATAAAATTAAATTTTGTGTAGTAAGCTGACGTGAAGACATTCTTCCTAAAGATGAAAACCAGAATATTACACTATACAAAATGGATTAGGAAAGATTGTGTTAAGGACATATAAAAAGGGAAAAGATAAAAACATATAAATGGAAGAGCTCATAAAGAAAATATTTTAATATCAGTGTTGTTACTATGAAATAAAAGCTAATGTAGTGAGTTTAGCGTATATCCTGTTTGAAAATACAAAGAGTATTTAGGACTGATTTCTGAAGAACTCAAATTTCTATGAATAAAAAAGTTAATTTTGAGTTTTCAAGAGCAACTGGAGGAAAGCAAATGAGACAGGAACTAGTAAAATTGGTGAAAACCCTTTGAATTATGGGCTATCACATGAGTGGAGATATACTCTTTGCTCTCACAGGGTTTGTCTGAACCTCAGAGAATTATGTCTCTGTGGTCTTATCCTTCCTAGGGCATCCCACTTTAGGTTACTGAGTAAAGCCGAAGCATAAATGCCTAGAATAGCCAGAGAGCTGCAGTACATTGATCAAGAACTTGTTGGGACTGTGTTGCAAATCAGCGTTTTCCATTTTCCCATCTTGATTCTTCCCTCTTCCTTTCACTGGTTTTGATTCCTAATAAATCTTTGCATCTCAAACTTTGCTTTGGTATTTGCTTCTGGAGAGCCCAGTCTCTGACAGCTGACTGTTTGAAAGATCAATGAAACTATCCACTATAAGACTGATAATTATAAAAGAGTATGCATATTAAACCAACATCATTAATGGAAAAGGGAGACATGACAACAC
The DNA here is from genome assembly GCA_963574415.1 of Tarsius wallacei. Classification (NCBI taxonomy): domain Eukaryota; kingdom Metazoa; phylum Chordata; class Mammalia; order Primates; family Tarsiidae; genus Tarsius; species Tarsius wallacei. Next base: position 11,841 of record CAUYQG010240753.1, on the reverse strand, counting down.
TCTTGCAGACATTGAAAGATTATAAAGGTACTTAATGTACAATTTTTAGCCAATGATATAAAAATGTATATTCAAAGTACATATTCACTGGGCTCAGTGGCTCAGCATGCAATCCCAGTGCTTTGGGAGGCCGAGGTGAGTGGATAGCCTGAGCCCACGGGTTAGAGACCCATCCAGCAACTTGGCGAGACCTCATCTCTACAATAAATCAAAACAAAATTAGTGGATGTGGTAGCGCGCACCTGTAGTTCCAGCTACTTGGAAGGCTGAGGCAGAAAGATCGCTGGAGCCCAGCAGGTTGAGGCTGCGGTGGCCAGGAGCGTGCCACTGCACTCCAGTTTGGGCGACGGAGTGAGATTCCAACTCAAAAACAAAACAAAACAAAACAAAAAAGCAAACAAAAAAGACCACTAAAGTACATATTCTCCATAAATAGTTTCAAAACTGATAAAAGAGAAAAACTGTAAGATTGATATTTGAAAATAAATCAACATAATTAATCATATTAATAGGATCTTAAAAGAAAATTATGTAGACCATAAAATCATGATCTCCATAAACACAAAATCAATTTTGTGAAATTCAGCATCTATTCTTAACAAAAACACTTATTACATGAGCAGCAAAAGACAACCATATTCTCTGATAAAGGTAGTTGCAAGAAATCTTTAAAAAAATACTTAATGGTAAAATGTTGATGATATTACATGTAATATCTGCAAAGAAAAAACAGTTTCTATCACTTCTGCTCAGCACTAGAGCTCTTAGATAATGCAAAAAGAAATAAATATAGTAAATGACATAATATTTGGAAAAAAGGGACAAAAATACTGACAGTACTTATAGAGGCACAATTTGGTGCAAAATTAGGCCTAAAGTGTCTACAGATCACTAATCAAAAATTAAAAAAAACAAATTTATCAGTTTTTCTGTAAGAAGACTACATATAAATTGACTATATCTGTCTACATCAGTACCTTAGATTTTGAAAAAATTAATTTATTTAAACTGTTTACATTAGCATAAATGAATGTCAAGTACTTCAGAATAAACCTAAGATATGATATATAATCTCCAAACAGAATATTGAGAAAAATTAAAAACCTGAATTAATAAAGCTCCATGTTCTTGAATTGGAATATCTGAAAGTCTAAATATTTCAAATCTCCCAAAATTGATCTATAGATCCAGTAAAAGTCACAATATATTTCTTTGAAGATATTGATAAGCTGTTTCTGAAATTTATAAAGAAATGAAAAGAGGTAAGATAGCTAGGATATAAAGAAAAATAGTGTGTTGGTAGGTAATGCTCTGTCCAAGCACTGTAGAAATTGCAATGAACTAGTTTTTGCCTTTCAAGTATTTAGTATGGATCTTTGAATCTAAGCATATGACTAATAAATAACCCTGTTCAATGAGATGTGGTATGCACTCTATAATGAAAAGGCCTGTCAATGTACTTCATTATTATTGTCTTACACAATATCTCTAATTAAAGCTGAAGTTTCAGTATTTCTCTGGGACAGAGGAGTTATCAATTCATTCTCTTATGCTAGCTTGAGAAGAGAAAACTATGACATTTGAAAGAAAGGACTGAGAATGTGGACAGAAGTAGCATGCATTTCTACTGTTTCCAGTATTATGATCATATGCTCTTGCCAAAGATGTGGTTAAGGGCTTTTTATAGTCATTTCACCTCTGGGGATCTAGCAGACTGACAACTATCCCTAATTTCCTATCCCAGGAGAAACCAGGAGTAGGATTATTTATAAAAATGATGGAAGCATTTGAACCTCCCAACTCAGAAAGTAAAAGGTTTTAAAGGTCTGAGGTGCATTGAGAATCAAAATTTTAGCATCTTTCAGTTAGAACAAGTTTGACTTTCAGGTAGAGGTGGGAACTCTTCTCAGGTGAGGGATAAATCAAAGAAAACCATAGAATTACAAAGAGATATGAGAAGAAAGAAACAGAAAATAAAATAGAAAATAAGGTAGAAGATAACATGTTGAAAAGACACAAATTTAGATTAAGATAAAATATAGAATGGCAGCAGGATGCAGAAAAGAAAAAATAAAGATATTTAGAAAAGAAATGAAATGAGAGAAAGAGAAATATAGTCACAGAAGTAAAAACAAAAAGAGAAATGACTTTACATACACTGAAGAAAAACTTGGTCAGAGGAAGACAAAATGGAAATGTGGATCATTTGAGAAATGGGCCAGTGGTTGTAAATTAAGTAGCATAATTGATATGATTGTGGCATCTTGATACAATTGTCTTATGTATACATTTCAGGTAAGTGTTAGTTTTTAAATTACAAAAAAATGAGTAGGTTTTAGCATATTCTGTATTAAGGTATAGTACTAAGGAGTGTAAAATTTTTATGATAGTAATGTACTAATTATGCAGAAGGAAAAAATGAGTGTCAGCTTCTGTGAATAATTTTGAAATTTATGCAGTATCATATTATCCTGTTCCAAATTTTTTCAGCAATTTTAAGATAAGCTGATCAGTGGAAAATGGATTTTGAGAACAACTAAGATGCTATAAAAAAGGGTCTGATCCTCAATTGCTCTTCTCTCTTAACTACTTAGAATAGGTGAGTGTGTGACATGAGTCTTTTCCTGCCTCTGCACTTTGAAACAATCTTGTCATTATTCCCAGTCTTTTCCTGTTATTTCCTTCCAATTTCGGTGTGGTTAAATTGTATTAACACAAAGAAAGAAACACAAAGAATCATTGTCTATGACCTAGAAATAAAGTCAGAAGAAATTGAATAGAGAAAAGACAATAAAAGGACTGAGAAAAAAGTAAAACATGACAACTGGTGCAGTGAGAAGATAAGAAAGGGAAAGTACATTCAGAAGCAGAGAGTCAATGGGGTTATGGGGGAGTGGACCAGGGCAGAAATGGGGAAAAGTAGGTCAAAGGACACATACTTGAAGTCATGCAGGATGAATAAATATAGAGATCTAATATGTAACTGTTAGGATAGGGTATAATGTACTACATTGTATACCGAAAATTTGCCAAAGAGTAGATTTAGGTGCTCTTGCCACAGATACACACACACACACACACACACACACACATGCACATGCACACACGTGTGACTGTGACAGGTGATGGATAGGATATTTTGCTTGACTGTAATAATAATTACCTCATGCTTATGTATATCAAAGTGTCATGTTTTATATTTTAAGTAAACACAATTTTAAAACAAATGTGGATCGCAGACAGAAATATTCCTGCCTGTCCTAATTTCAAATCTATGGACAGACCAAAAACTGAATTTTTTTAAACATTGAAATCTGTACATAAAGCACGGAGAAAGACAATTCTAAAAAGCAGTGATCTGTAACTTATCTAAAAATTGAAGAAAATGAAATTTATATCAAGATTTGAGGAATTAAAGGAGAAAACATAGAATAATTTCCTGGCATGTGATAAAAGAAACTATATCTTGATGGTAACCACAATGTTATGTGTGTGTGTGTGTATGTGTGTGTGTGTGTTTTATACATGTCAATATTAATGCCTAGATTGTTTTTATGACCTCAGCTGTAGGACAGCAATTATAATACAATTTTATTTGTGAGGAAGATAAAAAATAAAGTCAGCTAGGGATGCTGAAGTCAGCAGAGAAAAAATTCTTGCTTGAAGATGAAAAATAAATGTTCTATATGCATATCCTGCTGGGTAGGTATAGAATTTGATGAGTAGCTGACTGACTTATTTAAGACAAAGGGCCCAACTAAAGGTCAATTCAGACTGGTTGGGGCTGGGGAAGAGTACCAGGACGGTCTGATTTATAGAGGATGAAGGATGCCTGGACTTGGGGAAAATGAGAAGAAATGGACAAAATTATCTTATTATGGAGAAGATGGGTTTGTGCTTCCTTTTATTCCTCTGGTATAGATTCTAAGTCAAGTCCTCTTTGGAATTCTGTATTAATTCTAGTTATAATCCTACAATTGTCTATATAATCTATATAATCCTAGAACTGTCAGTCTTCATACAACGAAACTGAATTTCTTTTTAATGAAAGCTTTTTATTAAACATAATTACAATAATAAAATGTCACGGCTAGACAGCTGAAGCTCTATAATATGAGTTTGAGGCTATATTTAGAAATTTCGTTTTCTTTAGGCTAGAGTGAGTCTTATGTTAGACTTTCCAGAAATGAGGGACAAAGGGTCTAGCAGCAGGGATGAAACAGATGCTAAGATGTTGCTGAAAAGATGCCTGAAGTCTATGAGTCCCAAACTTTCAGGGAAAAGGTAAGTGAATAATTTTCTCAAGGACAATCAATGTGGTTAGATGGGGCTAAAATAGAACCCGAGAGCAGAAGGGACAGAGAATCTCGTAGAGTTTAACAACTCTGTCCAGTGCTGTCAACTCAGGATACATAAAGGGCAGCATTTGCATGCATTACAGGAAATGAGGCTATCATAATAAAGCTTACAGAAGGAAAATAAAGGCAGACATTAGGATCATATTGTGAAGCAAGAAAAAATAACTCAGTTGCCTCTAAAGATTCTGATGGTGTGTGCTTAAGGCCACATTTTTGGATTGCTATAGGTTCACAGAAGTAGGTGCAAATGGGTCGTGAACATGGAGAAACACTTAATAATTGACTTATTTTATATGTTATTATAAGCATCATTTTGACAAAAACATCAACCAATTAAAATAATGAGTAGAAATAAAGTGGAATAGTACCTATTCTACTTAAGGCAAATAAATATAGATAACTGCATTAATTGCGTTGTTCTCATTTTATTTTATGGAAGAGCATACAGGAAATCACCTTAAGAAGAACTTTCCTATTTAAGTGTGAACTTATGCCCTAAGATTTATTTTCAAAGAACTTAAGTTCTGAGTATATACTTATATATGAGTATATACTCACTCAGTGTATATGCATATATATATATATATGCACATGCTATTTTTTATTGTGAGGATGTTTAAAGTTAGGACAAACTTGCTATACCAAACAGCTCAAAACATTATTCATAAAAAAGATCAAAGTGTGCTTGGCTTATGGATTTCTTTTCTTTTGTCCATACCCTTTTTTCATATGATAGGTATTTATCTTTTATTCATAAAAACATTAAACATTCATAAAGTTTAAATATTATATATTATCATATTAAAATCAATTTGAAGGGAAATTATGTTGAGTCCTTGAGATCAATTTAATTACCATGAATGTAAACATATCCTAAAAGCAATAACTGATTAACTTAAGAACAATACTGACAGGAAGCTTATACAAATCCATAAAACACTTACTCTAACTTTTCTGGATTTATAATCTTTATAATATATATTGAAACTTTTTTTCTATCTTCTGGTGTTACTTAAATTTTTCAGTGTCCTCGATGCAAATCCAACACATTTCTTGTCAGAGATGACCATATTTGTATGACTCATATTTCTGTTCCAGAGTTCAGTGCTCTTTAATATTTGAAAATGTTTCTTTCACAGGACCCATCAGAGCTACCTCCTTTCTTCCTCTGTGAGGTAAGAGATTGTCTTGATTTCATTGTTTGTGCTCAGAAGACATAACTTTGAGAGCTAAGGAGAGGAAACAAAGGACATTCCTTACTATTTACCAAGCTACTCGAGGTCACCATGGTGGTCTGGAATAACAGTGATGCTGTGGAGCCCATATTTATCCTGAGGGGTCTTCCTGGACTGGAGTATGTTCATTTTTGGGTCTCAATCCCATTCTGTTTTGCATATTTGGTAGCATTTATTGGTAATGTTACTATTCTCTCTGTCATTTGGATAGAGTCCTCACTCCATCAGCCCATGTATTACTTCATTTCCATCTTGGCACTGACTGACCTGGGTATGTCTTTGTCCACACTACCCACTATGCTTGCTGTATTGTGGTTGGATGCTCGGGAGATCCAGGCAAGTGCTTGCTATGCTCAGCTATTTTTCATTCACACATTCACATTCCTGGAATCCTCAGTGCTGTTGGCCATGGCCTTTGACCGTTTTGTTGCTATCTGCCGTCCACTGCACTACCTCACCATCCTCACCAACAGTACAATTGGAAAAATTGGCTTGGCCTGTTTGCTACGAAGCATGGGAGTTGTATTGCCCACACCTTTGCTACTGAGACGCTATCACTACTGCCAAGGAAATGCTCTCTCCCATGCCTTCTGTTTGCACCAGGATGTTCTGAAATTATCCTGTTCAGACGCCAGGATCAATAGCATTTATGGACTGTGTATAGTTGTTGCCACACTAGGTGTGGATTCAGTCTTTATACTTCTTTCTTATGCTCTGATTCTGAATGCTGTGTTGGGTATCGCATCTCGTGAAGAGCGGCTAAAGGCACTTAACACATGTATATCTCACGTTTGCGTGGTACTCATCTTTTTTGTTCCAGTTATTGGAGTGTCAATGGTTCATCGTTTTGGGAAGCATCTGTCATCCATTGTCTATGTCCTCATGGCTGACATCTATCTGCTTTTTCCCCCAGTCCTTAATCCTATTGTCTATAGTGTCAGAACAAAGCAAATTCGTCTAGGAATTCTCCAAAAGTTTGGGCTAAGGAGGAGGTTTTAAGTAACCTCTGCCCTTTAGCTTTCTTGCTGAAAATATCATGTAAGGTATTTTAGTCTATGAAAAATAAAATATTTTGCTCTTGATCATCTGGTTAAATTCTTCATTATTTCACTTTCTATATATGTGATCTCAGGTAATCTTTACCTTTTATGAGATTCAGGTTTTTTTTTTTTTTTCTCCTTTGGCCAAATTGTGATTACCATGACTTATGTATTCCCAAGTTCATTATAAGACAATGTATGTGTTAAAAAAGAAGTTCTTAAAACTGTACAAATGTGCTAATATTATTAAATTATTATTGTTAATAATAATAGCAGTAACTTTCCTTATGAAATGTAATTATGCTTATGTAGTTCTTCATCTTAATGATTTAAAACTCAGAAATCAATCTTTATCTCTTTTTCTAATACATTTGCACATATTTTGCTTCCCAAGTCACAATGACATAATTCTTTATGGAAAGACTTGAATCCTTAGCCTACATTTGGATTTGAGTTTCTAGCAGGACTTTGAACTGCTTTGTGGCTGTTAGCGATGGACTAAGTCTTAATTTCATCCCTGGGCAGTGATGTGTCCTTTCTCTCATTGCTACTCTAGATCAATCGGCTCCCTCAATTTGCCAGAAAATACTGAGACAGATACATGGGAGTTGCACAAGAAGGCAACTTACCATAGGGTGGAATTTCATGTCTTAATCTGTGAGTGGCTTGGAAGTGTACAACCTCTATCCTCGCATTTTAATAATATTTTTTTCCTGTTGTTCTGCATGTCTGTGCGGATCTTTGGTATTGTTGTGTTTTTACAAATGTCTTTATTGTTGATAACACATTACCTTTTTCTTTGTCACCAGACTGATCTATACATATGCTCTTATGAGTGATATTTTATTATTTCATTTATATTCGCTTTCTTCTCAGCCACATTGCAACCATTTTGAGCATGGGTCATGGCTACCTCCTTATCATAACACTACACAGCTGATCGTCCTTAAGAATCATGAGCACTCACTAAATAGTTGTAAGTATAAATTTTAAGTGCTTATTCATTCATCCAAGAAAAATATATTGAGACAAATGAAATACTTATTGTGACAGTTATTGCTTTTAGTATTGTGAATATATAATATAGACATAAAATGCATTGTGCTAATGTTCAGGTACAAATGTTTAATAGTGGAGAAACATGTGCAAACGATTAGTAAAATTAAGTGTAACAGAGGGTATTATCAAAATAGATGCATTGTACATATTGTTATTAAAAGGTGATACATTTTATTTGGAGATTTAGGTATTAAGAATTAGAGTAGTTGACTTTCACTTGTGAGTTAGATTCATTTTTATCAGTTGGACAGATTTGGGAAGATAATGATGTGCTAAAGCTGACTCTTAAAATCAGCTAAAGCTGATTATCAGAAATGGTCTAAATTTTAATTAAATTTAATTAAAAGACAGTTGTACATATCTTGTTTCAACCCTATGTTCTGTAAGGACACATTGGGTAGTTTGAAATTGGTAATGATGGGAATACTTAAACCACAGACATTGGCAAACACTATTTACCAGGGCTTTTAAAAAATTTCCTAGAGAGTTGATTGCTAAACACTTACCAGTATTCCACTGGGAAAGGTATTCCAGGAAGAGAGGTGGCATGAAGAAAGCAAAGGGTTTAGAAAGAATCTGCATAGTAATATTCTCCAAACTCCAGGAAAAACCTAAAACTTGCGCAAAGCATCTCACATTCCCAAGAGCCAAGAAAAAGAACTCTGACAGGGGTTGTGATGGACATGGTGATAAACTAGTTTGCCCCAGTTTAACTAAGGACTTGTAGCCCCATCTTCTGAAAATGATTCCAGTAGAATACTTTCAACTTTTAAGACTGTGGAGTATTCCCTCAGCAGAAGAAATGTGCCCTGGCTAGGGTCATGACTCATTCAATGACTGAGGTATAAAGGCATTGAGACTTGGCTCCTTCGGTCCAATGCAGAAAAATTTGGCTGGATAATTTTATATCCAGAACTCCCTGCTGTGTTGGACAAGACTACCATCAGGCCTGATTCACAACTCAACTTTTCCTTCTACCCAATCTTACCTACGTCCATTATTCTGCTTCCAAAGATGCTTGTACCAAAGTTTTCCCTGTATTAAACTCACTGCACAATACATTTTACCTCAAGATCTGTTTCCCAGAGAATACAGTGATGAAAAGTACCCAGAAAACCTGTGACCCTGAAGAAAGATGCAATAAAATGCTCCAGGACACCCTTTTGCAGGCATATGGAACAGGATAAGAATTCAAGAGGAAATAGTCATGGTTTTTAACTAAGTTTCAAGTAGAAGGCCAAAACCTAGTATATGAGTCTGGAGAACTAAAAGTAGCACTGTGACTCTGGAGCTGATATTGTAAGATAAAGGTATTAAGGTATTACAATATCTTCTATACTCCATATACTTTTATTATTTTTATTTTAGTTGTGGAGTACAAATGGGGATTTACTACATAAGTAGGTTGCATACAGGTACAGTTTGGGCTTCTAGCTACATCCTCTCTTTCCCAGACAGTGGTCCAAGTACACAGTGTGATGCTGTGTACCCCCTACCCTCTCTCCATGTCCCTACCCTACCAGTGATCAGCATCTGCCAATCCCACCCCTGTGCCTATGTGACTAGTGATCAGAGCCCTCTTATGAGCAAGAACATGTGGTATTCAGTTTTTTTTCTGTGATAGTTCACTTAGTATGATGGTCTCCAGCTGTATCCATGTTGCTGCAAAAGCCATGATTTTGCTTTTCTTTATGGCTGCATAATACTCCAGCATATATGATATCCTAATGGTCTAATTCATTATCAGAAATGGTTTAATTTTAATTAAATCTATATATGATTTTTAATGTTTAGTGCTTTTTATTTATTTTTAAAATATATTTGTCTACTATGTCATTCAGGTTCCAATCAGAAGAAAAAACCACATGGTAATTTGAATAGGCTAGTTAATATAATTAATTATTATTTTTGTAAGGATATTAAATGTAAAAAGGGATAAAGGTAACTCTAAAGAATATCATAGAACTAAAAGAGGATATATTCAAGGAAGAAACAAACTTGGAAGAGGCGAGTGGTCCTCCCCATGCCCAGGGTTAAGACTTCATTTGAGAATTTATGATTTCAGCCCACTGAATGCCAGAGAAATTCATTATGTTGCTTGGGACAAGAAAAAAACACCCCTGTGAGGTATAGTGAGCCAAAGGTGATAGACTGAGATTCCTTTTCTGGGCTGAGAAGCATTCCTCCAGGATGCGGCTGGACTGAGGCTGGCAGACCAAGAACCATAATTGGAATTAGCAAGCAATTGATACCCCTTTGAAGTACAGATATGCAGGAAATCATAGCTGATATTGACAAGGTGGAGACACCCCTGCAGTGTACAGATAAGTTAAGCTTGAGAAGTCAGCCATTAGAGTAATGGTAAGGTTCATTAAGAGTTTAGTCACAAGGAAACTGTTGAAATTTGTTGGGGCGATTGTCACTAAATATTTCTCATATGTGCCTCTGGCTTCTTCATGGCAGAAGCAAGAACAATCAGAGAAGTACACAAGAATTTATCCTACAATTGTCCCTGCAGCATCCTCTACTGGCCACATTTGGCATCTTGCATCTGCAAAGGAAAAAAATGTCCATTGAGTTGTATTGCAGAGTGGACAATGAAGGCTATGTCTGAACCTGGGGGCAATACATAAATCACTGACACACTGTGATAGTAACAGTGATATTCTTCTGTGTAATTTTGGGAAATTCTGGGTTTTCCTTTTGATATTTGGATATATAACTCATGCAGAATTTATTTTGTGAATGATAAGATAAGGTCAAGGCCTTATAGTTCACTCAGAATCATTTATTGAATAAAGCATTATTTATCCCCTGAACCACAGTGCTGTTTTTCTCATATAATGTAAATTTATATGTATGGGCCTATTTCTGGTTTTTCTGTTTTGTTACATTGGACATAATTTTCTATCCTTGCACTAATTCGCTGCTGTTATTAGTGTTGATTTTAATTTAGGTTTTGATATGTGGTAGTGTGAGCCCAACAGTGAGAGGGCTACTTTTTCAAATGGCTTTAGCTATTTTTGGTATTTGTTATGTGTTTCTATATTATGTTTTATATCAGATATTGAATTTCTAGAAAATTCTGAGATTAATATGTAGTTTAATTTGTAGTGATTAACCAACCACTCTTTCGATATTAAGTCTTCTAATCTGTAGTCACAGTGTATCTCTTGATTGAGTTAGATTGTCTAAATTTCTCAGTAAACTTTGAGATTTTAAGATCTTGCATTTCCTTTATTAGTTTTTTTCCCCTTTATATCTTTGATGCCATTGTAAGCACCGGCCTTTAAATTTCAGTGTCCTTTGTTGTCAGCATCTGATTTTTGGATTAAAAAAAGATCTGCTTACTTGGACAAATTAATTTATTGAATCTCATTAATTTTGTGAGAGTATTTTATTAACTAATGGTTCAGCAATATTGTCTGTAAATGATAACAAAGTGTTATTTCTTTTCTTCTAATCCCTGTGTCTTTTATTCTTTTTTCATCCAGTTGTATTGACTGGAGCTTTATTCAATTGTAGAACTAAGTATAATGGTCACCTTTTTTTCTGAACTTTGGGAAAAATAGCTTTGATGTTCATTGTGTTTCTTTTTCCAGTTTAATATATTTTGTGTCATTATCAATATTATAGCAGTAGTTTTCTTCATACATTTAGATTATCAAATTATTTCCTCGTATTTGCGTTAATACATAATTACAACATGTGACTTTTGCTTATAAAATGATTTTGATGCCCAAATTAAATTCAACAGAATAAAAATGTATATGTGAGTGTGTGTGTGTGTGTGTGTGTGTGTGTGTGAATATGTGTAATCACCATATAAGGTTTCATAATATTTTGTTTTAGGTGTTGTAATCAATTTTATGGGGTATATTGGTCTTTAATATTTCTTTTATTTGTATTGATACATTATGTTTTACATATTTATATGGCATGCATGATATTTTGTTATATACATAGAATATGCAATGATCAGTCAGGTATCTAAGGTGTCCATCACTTTGAACATTTATAATTTTTATGTGTTAAAAACAATTAAAGTTGTTTCTTCTAGATACTTATTCTCTTCTCTTCTTAAACTTCACCACATGCTACAACTTTTAAACATTTCTTTCACGCCACATATTCTCTGTTCTACTTTTC
>CAUYQG010240749.1:0-10858 GCA_963574415.1 Tarsius wallacei | reverse complement strand
CTACTTGGAAGGCTGAGGCGGAAGGATCACTGGAGCCCAGCAGGTCGAGGCTGCAGTGGTTGGGAGCAAAAAAAAAAAAAAGCTCTCTGAATGGCCACACCTCCCCAGAAGGGGTGAACACACAGAGGCAAAGAAAATGAGAAACAAAGGAAAACACACCGAACCCACCCGCATATGGGAGTCATGCCTAACTTGGGCCCAGGCAGCTGGGTTTGGGGAAAGTCATGTGTCTTCATGTTCATGGGTCTGTCCTGGGTTTGGCACTTAGTGCTTTTCTGCTTGGTCCTTTCCATTCATGATGCAAGTCTTGCTCCCTCAAGCAGATCAGCAGCATCTCAGGGTTAGGAGCTGTGGTGGTACACAGTTGCCCCTGTGGCCCTGTGAGTGCACAGGTGTATTCATGGTGGAGGCCAAGAGCACCTGCCCTGGGGAGCCTGTTTTGTGCATGTGTGAGTGCATGTAAGTGCTCATGTGTACATGTGTGCATACGTATGAGTGTGCAAGTGTACATGTGTGCACACATGTCTTATGCTTGGACTTCTAGGTATACTGTCCTCTGACTCTCCCAGGCTGTCCCATCCAAGGGTGTTGTGTGCGAGCCTAGCCCTTACCTAATCTTTGTGTCCTGTGTTCTGGTCACCAGCTCAGCTCCTGTGTCTTCCCATTCCTGAGCCACACCAACTGTGAGGCCTGGCAGGACTGCGCTGTGTGGCCTGAGGTCAGCCTGGCCTCCTCTCTGCCGAGGCCCTGCCCATCAAACCCCTCCTCTCAGATTCCCCTCCCCGGAGAGGGACTGGCTTGGCATCTCCAAGTAAGGTCTGAGATGGGCTTTGATTATCTTGGGGTGAATTTTTAGTGGTGTCTTAGGAAATGCAGAGATGACCCAGTCAGTTGCAGCAGCCTGCCACCACAGTTTAGATACTCCAGGACTGGGCAATGGCTCGTATGCACTATTGCCTGGCTGCTTGGCACAGCATAAGCTACTGTGTGTGTCAGGCATGAGCCTGTGACTGTGCATACCCGCTTACCACCATCCCTCCTGTGTGCCATGATGTTCAGAAAGGTATCGCTGGCAGAGGCCAATGTGGGCTGACACACTGCCCTCTTGCTCACAAGTACGGCCTCCCAGGCCATGACTAAGCTTAAGTGTGGACAAGAGGGAAACACAGCCCCTTTCCCCCACCCCTTGGTGACAGCAAGTATCAGTGTTGGGGGGAGGGCAGTGACACTGGAGAAAAGGGATCTGTAAGGAGGGTCCCAGTGGTGCTTCTCCACCTGCCTTTGCCCTGTGTCCCCAGCCTATGGCAGTGACCAAGTGGCCCTAGGTGCTTGGACCTCTGCCCAGGTGAGGTGTCCAGGGATATGTCTGGGAGCCTAGGCCCCAGAACACATTACCATTTTGCCCTTCATGTAGAGGGCCACCCATCATCCACATCCAGGCACAGAGAGGATGTATCATGGCCTGATGTCACACAACTAGGATATGGTGGGGTGCAGGCCAGCCCCCTGGGGACACTGGGCCAGGTACAGGTGATGAGCCATGATTTCAGAATGCAGCATGGGTCAAAAACTGATGCTCTAGGCCTGCTAGAAGACTACTATCCTCTGTCCTGGCATCTTCCCTTGGGGTCTGGACATGGGGGATGGCACTGAGTGGTGCTTGGAGCCTCCAGGGCCTGGGCCTGTTTCCTGGGAGTCCACTTCATGGATTCGTGCCTTGAATGGGTACTTGTGATTTTGGAATCAAGGACCCTTTTAGTGGATGGCTTCGGATGAAAGCCTAGCTCCCAGGACTCCTGGGCTCTTACGTTGCTTAGCATGGTCATAGTTAATGCTGTGTCCAGGAGGTGGCCATGGGGTTGGACCTCTCGACTTGTGTCCTACCAGTGCTTTGAGCCTAGGGCTGGAGGCCGTGTAGGAGAAACCCTCAGGCTATATGCTGAGGCCTGTGGGGGCTCTGCCCAGCTGTTGGCTGCCTCCTGTGATTGTGGGGTATAGTGGGGGCCAGGGATAAACTTGTTGGGCTAGGGCTGCCTGGGCTGTGTCCTAGGCCTGGGTTGCTACTCTGGGTGGGTGGGTAGGGGCTTCACACCTCTTCACCTTGTGAGTCCCCAGTCCCAGGGGCCTCCATGGAAGCTGGCTGGGGTGCGCTGGGGGTCCTCCGTATGTTTCTGACATCCTCTTTCCTCTCCTTCTAGGGAGTGTCTGCAGCAGCCGGGTGGGGCAACCCCTGTCTGTGTGTACATGAGGGATGAGGTAGGTGACCCGCTGCTACCCCCCTGTGCTGGTCCCCACTTGCACTCAGCCCACTTTCCAAGTGGGAAACCCGCTCTCCCTCACCCATCTCCAGAGCAGTGGCAGGACTCAGGCTCTTGAAAGCCTGATGTGTTTCATGGAAAAAAAGCGAGGCGGCTGGCCCCGCGGAGCCTGGCCGCGGCCGCCCGGGCTGCTCCCGAAACCTCCCTCAGCGCCCTGTTTGTTTTTTCAGCTTCTCTCAAAGCCCAAGAGTCACAAAAGTGGTTTCATTTAATAAATATTTGCTTTGCTTCATGTTTTGATCTTTTTCAAAACCGAGTACAGCGTGGCGCAAGCAGAGCCTGGCAACATGGCCCTGCCCGCCTGCCCCGCCTACCCACCCCACCCGTTGTGGCAACGACCCTTCTAGTGCTTGGTCCCCCCAGCCTCACAGGGGCTTTTTGTTTCGACCCTGGCCCAGTGCCCTTTGCGAGCTGGGGGCACCACTGTCCCCAGGGGGCCCTGAGGGGCCCTGGTATGGACAGGACATTCAATTCCACCCTGTTTATCCCCAGCTAGAGGCTTCTCAGCCTGAGCAGTGAGGGGGAGGGACGAAGAGGGCAACTCTGGTCAGTGTCCTGCCCCAGAGGGGTGGACCACTGGGCCTCCGGACCCAGGCCCTGTGGTTGGTGCTTGAGCTGCACCCTCAGGCTTTTGTGTTGGGCATGGCAGGGTCCTCAGGGTTTGTTCCGCTCTAGAGGCAGCTCCTCTGCCCCTTCCTCGGGTTCAGAGCTAGTGTATGAGACATGGCAGCCCTGCCTGCCCTGAGGCAAGTGTCAGGAATGATCTGTGCATGGGCAGCATGGAGGAAGATAGGCAGTGTCCCCAAGGCAGCATTGGCCTTCCATTCTGTGACTGATCAGGAGAGGTGGTGGCTGGAGCAGATGTGGCTGCAACTAGATGGGGTTTCAGCCTGGCCCGGTTGCCTGATCCCGTGAAGCTGGATTTTGTGATTTTGGGGCCCACCCAGCTCAGAGTCTTTTGAAAAGTAGGGGCTGCCAGCCCAGCCTTCTCTCAGCCCACCAGACAGAGGAGGGCTCCCTGTGGAGGCCTAGTGGACGCCCATGGTGCTGGGATGACCCTGACACAGGAGCCTGTCTGGTTTAGTCTGCCTGGCTGCCTGAAGCCTGCATCTTACACATGTGGATTATTTCGTCCAGGCCTACTCCCTCTCTCATGAGTGATGGCACGTTCCAGCCCCTCATTCCCTAGCCTTGCACTTTGAGCAGCAGGTCTGGGCGGCAGAGCATCCCCTACCAGCCCAGTGCTGGCTTAGGCCTCTGTAGGATTGGACCATAGCCAATGAGACCAGGCCCGGTTGGGAGGCAGACAGCGGGTCCTTCCCAGCTATAGGCTAGGCTCAAGCTGGGCCTCAAAGGCTGAGAGGGCTGGAAATGAAGGGTGGATAGGTTGGAGATCAGTGAAGGGTGTGGGATGGATTGGAAGGACGAGGAGGGCTGGCTGGGGCCCCGTGGTGCCAGTGTTATTGGTGCTCAGGCAGGGGAGGGAGGGACTCTGGACAGCAAGAACGTACTTGGTCTCCTGAGGCGTCAGCATGGGCCTCATGGAAACTTTTTCAGGGAGGGTCAGCGGGGATGCCAGACTCATGGGTCCAGCTGCAAGGCTCACCTGTCCTGCTCGCTTCTCCTGCAGGTAATGGGTGGTACTACGCTGCGGGGCACCACGCTACAGTCACTGGGACTCACTGGGGGCAGTGCCACCATCAGGTAGGGCAACGTCATATGGGCCTTGGAGGCTGTTTAATTAGAAAATGTAGTCTCAAAGAAAAGGGAAAGGAAATGTGAAAAAGTAGGAGAGAAAGTATGCCCCAGGACTCTCATCTGGTGGTAGGGGAGGTTGCTGGCTTCTCCCACCTGCAGGGGGAGGTTGAGGATCCCAGCCACTTCTTGACTGCACCTGCCCTCAGGCCTCTTCTCTCTAACCCCCAGAGGTGAAATGGATTTTGGGAGGGGGCATGAAGGGCTCTTAGAGGATAGGATCTAGAAGAGGGAAGAGCCGACCTATGACATTTTTCCCTCTGGGCTCCTGCACAGGTTTGTCATGAAGCACTGTGACTCCAACTCTGTGGGCAGGCAGGAGCCTGGGGATGCCAGGAGCAAAACCTCAGGAAGCCCAGCCACCTCTGCATCAGCTGAGCAGGCAACTGGCCTCCCTCTGCTTCCATTGGATTCAGGGGAGCTAAGCAGAGGTGACCTGGGCTGTCAGGATGATGCAGGCACCTCAAGGACGAGCTGCGTGGATGGCCTGGGCCAAAAGCCAGTGGACGCTCCAGCAGAGCAGAGTGTGAAGGCGCCCATGCCTGCCTCCTTTGTTCCTTTCTCTGGTGGGGGACAGCGACTAGGGGGTCCTTCCGGGCCCACGAGGTCTCTGCTGTCACCTTCAGCCAAATTGCCGAAGTCCTTCTCCAGCCCAGGAGGCCCCTCTGAGCCAAAGAAGTCCAAGTCTGCCCAGGAACCCCAGCCAGAGCCAGAGTCGGTAAGAGGGTGCCGGGCCCTGGGACCTAGGGCCATCCTGTTTCCTGACCATGGGCAGTGGCAGTCGTGGTAGCCCACGTGACTGCTGGTCAGCCTGGTGGCATGGCAGTGTCACTGGGCTCATTTTCATCTTCTCATGAAAGTGATTTTTTGTTTTTTTTAAGCCATCTTTATTGAGGTACCCATTTTAAATGTACAGTTTGATAGGTTTTGACAAACGCATGCGCCAGTGTAACCACCATCGCAGACAAGACACAGAGTTTCTGCTACCCTGGAATGTTCTAGTTTGTCCCTTCCTATCTATGAGGGGCGGCACATCCATTTCCACATGGCGACTTGGAGCAGCTACTTTTCCACCCTCCTGACTGGCCTGGGGGTTTTAATCAGGCTCTTGACACGAAGAAGGTAGCTTTGGGCATCAATGAGTCTTCACTAACCATTTATTCCCGAGCTGAGCATTTTTGCAACTTGTCTATCCCTGTTACTGGTTAGCATGTGTGTGGGACTAGCCAAATAATTCTAACATTGCCCTAAACAGAGTAGAATTCGATGACAGATTCGCTTCCTGGTCAGAAGGTTCCATGGTGTGTGCTCAGGATGTTTGGCTTATCTGGGCGGGACTTCTTTGGTGTGGAAGTTCTCACTGGCTGTGGTTAGACGGGCTGGGAAGAGAGAGCAGCTTCTACTGATCTGCCGTGGGTGACTGAGTCAGCCCGTGGGTCTGGAACCAGCCACATCCAGCCATTGTGTCTTCTCCCGCAGTCAGCTTTATTGAGGTGTAATTTACCATGCACAGCATATCCACTGTGAGTGCATCTCTGGGCTCCTGTGAATAGAGCTATCACTTCAGTCTTGTTTCTCCTGCTGTCATGGTGATGCCCATCCCCACTTTTCCCACCAATGCCGACCCAAGGATTGGAAGGTGCTCCATGTTTTAGACATGCTGTGGGCGGCTCATGGTCAGGGCCATGAAGGTAAAAACCCTACCCCACCTCCATGGGACATCCATGTGATGTCAGCATCCACCTCCCCGCCTTCTTCCATCTGTCCTCTAAAAGCTATCAGCCCCTGAGGGCCATCTCTTTTATTTTGTGGTCAGCAGGGCCTTACTGGTACCCCACCTTGGCCAGCTGCATCCACGTAGGAGCTCCTGATAGGGGGAGAGGTGTGGGCCACCTGTCTTATGTGTGTGTGTGTGTGGGGTCTGTCTGTCAGGGTCTTATTCTGTCACCCAGGCCGGAGTATAGTGGCACAGTCATGTCTCACCACAGGCTTGACCTCCTGGACTCAGGTGACCCTTTCGCCTCAGCCTCCCAAGTAGCTGGGATTACAGATATGTGCCACTGTGCCTAGCTAATTTTTTTTTTCTGTAGAGATAATGTCTCACTATGTGGCCCAGGCTGGTCTCAAACTCTTGGTCTCAAGCAATCCCCTTGCCTTGGTCTCTTAAAGTGCTGTGGTTACAGGTGTGAGCCTACAGTCACCACACGTAGCCTGGTATGGAATTTTCTACTCGGAGCATCTCTGGAACTCTCCAGTTGAGCTTTCAAAGCTTCCACTGGCTTTTTTGGAAATTTTGGTGTGGTTGGCATCCTCATCAGACAACACACTTGGGTTAACTCCAGGTGCATTGCTTACTCTTCCTTGGGGGTTTTTCTGGGTGATGGTACCTTCTGAAACATGCCCAAGACCAAATCCACCTCATATGAGTAAAGGCTTCATTGCAGATTTCCCCAGAAAATACCTTGGACTCTTGGGATGTCTTGGGCTTCTCTCCTTTTTGGGCTTACTTCTCAAAAAGGCATCAGGTCTTCCTCTCAGAGTTCAGCCAAGCAGGGCTCCCTCAAGCAGGACCTGAGAGCCCTAGTTGTAACTCAAGGCTGGCTGGGCATGGTCCTGCATTCTGACCAGCATGTCACTCCAAGTCAGCGCTTGTGCCAGGCCAAGAGGGGCATGTTAAATGTGTCTTCCACTACCTTGATGTTAGGGACAACAACATCAAGGCATCCTTGTCCTCAGAGGCCCTACTGTGGGGCCAGCCTGAGGCCACATGTTGTCACCTGCAGCTCTGTCAGCCACGTAGGTGTGAATAGGTGTGAATGGGCCTCGTAGGTGTGAATGGGCCTCGCTAACTGTGGTTCTCCATTCTCCTTTGCCCCTTCAGCCAGAGCAGCCCAGCTTTCACTTGCCATGTTCTGCTTAAGGTGATCTTAAGGTTGTCTCTGATAAAAGGATTCCACTGCTGCAGAAATTCCCAAGTGGTGGAACCACTGGAGGACTCAAGGGAAGTGATGTAAAAAGTTTGTTGGGAGGCCAGGCACGGTGGCTCGCGCTTATAATCCCAGCACTTTGGGAGGCCGAGGTGAGAGGATTGCCTGAGCCTACAGGTTTGAGACCAGCCTGGGCAACTGGGTGAGGCCTCATCTCTACAGTAAATCCAAAAATTAGCTGGGTGTGGTAGTACATGCCAAGTAGTTCCAGCTACTTGGAAGGCTGAGGCAGAAGGATTGCCTGAGCCTAGCAGATCGAGGCTGCGGTGGCCATGAGCATGCCACTGCACTCCAGCCTGGGTGACAGAATGAGACTCCAACTAAAAAAAAAAAAAGTTAGTTGGAAAGACTGTGGTGGAGGCAGGGGCTTGTCCAAGTGAGTGCTTGACCTGGGCAGTGGTCCTGGGGTAGGAGGGGCAGTGTGGATGACTGTGGCAACTAAAGCTGGAAGGTGGCTTGTCATCCACATAGACATGTCCACGGAGTGAAGAAGGGATGATGCCGCCTGAGCAGGAGGAAGGAGTCAGGGCTGGACTCGGAGCAGGTGTCAGATGCTGACCTGCATGCTGTGGTTGCCAGCATCTCTGGCCAGTTGACCTGAAGAGCCATGCAGTAACTCTAGAGGCATCTTCCACCAGAGCCTGGTGGGGCCTAAGTGCAGTGAAATGGGCCACATTTGTGCTGGCGAGACACCACCATTCTGTGAAGAAGTTGTTTTACCTGCATCCTAGCATGTTTGTGGGACAACATGTGGGTGGGACATGTGCTCAGATACCAACCCTGGCTAAAGAGGGGGAAGATATGTAGGATTTCCTAAGAATGTACTGTTCACAAAGCCAGCAGATCCCCAGACTCGAGAGCATTCTGAGAAGGGCCAGACCTTGCCCTGATGCCCAGCGACCCCACAGAGGCAGGGGAGGGCAGCCACCCTGTGGCTTAGAGAGCAGAATGTGGAGGTATAGTCCATGGGATGGGGCCTGGGAGGGAGGAGGAGTCAGCAGTCAGAGCTGCCCCTTGCAGATGTTGGGGAGATGGCCACACTGTTTCTGTTTTCTTTTTCCAAGATACCTATGAGGGGCTGGTTCAAGAGAGAGCCATTCAGTGACACACATTTCTTAAGATTCAGTATTTGTCTGTTACTGTAGTCTTCAGTTGCCCCAGAGCACTTCTCAGGCCATGGGCAGGAGCCCTCCTGGAGGTGTCAGCTCTGGCCCTGAGGGGCTCCAGTCTCCACTTGGGGCTGCAGTACAGCTCTTTGTGTTGGGTGACAAAGGGTCTCTGGAGTCAACCCACCAGGAGCAGAGAGGGATAAGTCCCCATTCACATGGGGGCTCACGCCTGGTGTTGGACAGTCTGTGGGTATGGACAAACATACGACACAAATTGACCATCACGGTGCCATACAGAGTAATCTGCTGCCCTAAAAACCCTTTCCAGCCTCTGGCAACCACTGACCTTTTTACTCTCTCCATAGTATTTGCACCTCCAGAATGTCCCCGTATTTTTAGTGTGTCCCGGGTCCCCAGGTGATGACAGATGTGGGTCCTGGAGAGAGGGCTCCCCCACACTGCACTTTCACTTTCACACACCAGGCACACTGGGCCCTCTGGCTTTGTCACTCCACTCAGTGTCACCTGGAGTGTCCCCTGTCCCCAGGAGGGGGTCGCTAGGGCCCAGGGTGTGTGGGTGGCTGCTGTACTTTGCCATCTGCAGCATGGCCTCACTCCCTAGCATCCTGGCCTGCTTGTTCAATGAAGGACACCCCTGATATGGCTCTAACATCTGGAAGGTGAAGGGACTCTTGCGAAGTGTCTTTCCTTTGTGCTTCCCTCATCTTTTCTAATTTTCTTCCAGTGTGATGGGTATAGGATGCCGTCTATAGCACTTGGTCTCTCTGATTGTTCTTGAGCTTGAACACTGCTCCATATGCTTGTCAGCTGTTGGGGCTTCACTCTCTTACTGTCCGTGTTCCCTGCCCATGCTGTCACTTTGCAAGAGTTCCTTCACATTAAAGATGTTAGCGCCATATCAGAGGTGTCCTTCATTGAACAGAAAGTCTGAGATCTGTTCAGTCAGATTCAGCAAACTTGTGTTCCTATGGCTTCTGCTTTTGGAGTCTTACAAAGTCCTTCCTCACCCCAAGGTCAATGCAGTATCTTGGCATTTTCTTCTCTTCACATTACGGATTTATTTGTCTTTCACACAGTGATCTTTAGCCCTCTGGGAGGCCACCTTTGTACACAGCATGAAGCAGGGGTTTGGCTGGTTTTTTTTCCCCTAGCACCATGTATTGATCAGCACAGCTTGGGTCTGGTCCCATGGACCTGCCCTTGTCCCCCCAGCTCCACACTCATTTTGAATGTGGCCTATCCTGGGATGGCTGCTGAAGCAACTCTCATGGCCATTCTTTGCCAAAAGGACATATCTATTCACAGACTTATTCTTTCAAGAAAATGTAGTGTTTACCAAGTTCCTCAAAAATTGCTGCTGAATATTTCATAGAATTACATTGAATTTATAGATGACTTTGGAGAGAATTAAAATCTTTACATTGTTATATCATCTCATCCACGGAACTGATGTATCTTTCTACTTATTCAGTCTTCTTTTATGTCAGTTAATACAGAATTTTATTGATTTTCTCCCATAAAGGTCTTGTATGTACTTTGTTAAGTGATCTCCTAGATATTTAAAATTATATAATACTGTGGATAGTCTTATGGTTCCTCATACATTTTTAACTAGCTGACTCCATTATTAGTTCTAGTAATTTGTCTTGGTTTCTATTGGTTTCTTACTCCATTAGCAATTGCAGTTTTGTTTCTTTCCTTTACATCTGTCCTTCTCTCGTCTCTTTTCTTGTTGTGTTGCAGTGACTGAGTCCCTGGTGTTTTCTTGATCTTAAAGGGAATAATCAGTAGTTTCTCTGTTAAGTATGACATGTGCTGTAAAAAGCCTTTCTCAAGTTGAGAAAGTTATTCTTCCTAATTTTCTGAGATTTAAAAAAATCATAAGTAGATATGAAACTTTATAAATAACTTTTTCTGTATTAATCGAGATAATTATATGCTTTATTATATTTAGATTAGTGCAGCTGTGTTCATAAGTGAGACAGTCTATACTCTGTCTTTATCCAACTTGGGAATGGAGATTGTACTAGCATCATGAGTGAGTTTGGCACTGCCCTCCTTTCCTGTTTTCTGCAAGTTGTGTCTGTAACAGGGAGACAGTTCATTCTTGAGAGGTTGTCCTTGCTGCCTACCATCACGGCCAGGCTCGTGGTGGGAGCACATGTAGGCAGCCAGGTGCTGACCTCCCAGCACACCTGCATGGGGCCATGACTTGACCCTCTGGCCCTCAGCTCCTTTTCTGTGGTGATACTTGTCAGTGGGCTCCCTGACACTATGGCTGATGTGTCCCTGCCGTCCCTGTCCTGGCCCCACGGACCCCTGTGGCCAGGTTGCTGGAGTCTGCCTACCTCAGCCTCTCCATTTGCAGAAAAAGGGTAGTTGTGGCACCCATGGGTTTTGTGCTGAAAGAGAGACTGGAGGGCTGTTAGGTAGCCTTCAGTGGCAAGGGTGGGAGGAGAGTGTTTTCTGGCTCAGGTATCCTCTGAGGACCAGGCTGCCAGCAGAGTCCTGAGAGGTGCTGCTTACCTGGATGGGTCTGGAAGGGCTGTGTCATTCGGTCACTGCCTCTACCCTCCCCCTCCCTCTTCCTCCGTTCCCACTCCGCCGCGGTCTCCCTTTCTTTATCATTTATAGTGTTTGTTAGTTTGTGGTTTTTAACGTGAAGTTA
>CAUYQG010240748.1:0-12106 GCA_963574415.1 Tarsius wallacei | reverse complement strand
TCTTGTCCGAGACCTCATCTCTACAAAAAATTTTTAAAAATAGCCGGGCGTGGTAGCGTGCGCCTGTAGTTCCAGCTACTCGGAAGGCTGAGGCGGAAGGATCGCCGGAGCCCAGCAGGTCGAGGCTGCGGTGGCCGGGAGAGGCCACCGCACTCCAGTCTGGGTGACAGAGTGAGACTCCAACTCAAAAAGTAAAACAAGAAAAACAAAACAACAACAACAACAACAAAACCAACCAAACCAATAAGCCCAGAAAGGCTTAAACATATTCAAGGTCCTGAGCATAGTTTGGTTAGAAATGTATAGAAGAGTACTGGGGAAATATGAATGTAAGGATAGGCCATTTTGTAGAGGATCTTCAAAGTTAAGACAAATGTTTAGACTATATCTGGTAAGCAGTGTATGGCCATCAAGCAGGTGAGTGGAGGTGGAAAGATTCCTGAAGTTGAAATTAGGAACCATGCGTTTGAGTGTTAATTCAGCTCTTCTCATGAAACCTTGAGGAGTTTCCTTAATCTTTCTGAGTTTCCTTTTTTGTGTGTGTGAGTTGGAGTGTCACTCTGTTGCCCAGGCTGGAGTGCAGCGGCACACTCACAGCCACCCCAGCGTCAACCTGCTGGGCTCCGACGATCCTTCCGCCTCAGCCTTTCAAGTAGCTGGAATTACAGGCGCGCGCTACCACGCCCAGCTAATTTTTTAAATTTATTGTAGAGACCAGGTCTCGCCAAGCATCCCAGGCTGGTCTCGAAACCGCGGGCTCAAGCAATCCACTCGCCTAGGCCTCTCAAAGTGCTGGGATTACAGGCTGAGCCACTGAGCCCGGCCCTGAGTTTCCATTTTTAAAAAATCGATAGATGTGGGAAACATCTATTGCTTCAAAAACAAAACAAAACAAAACAAAAACTTAGCCAAATTAAATTTAGCAGAGTTTACTTGAACAAATAAATGATACCTGAATCAAGGGAGTACACTGAACCAGAAAAGGTTCCCAGAGCTCCACCTAGCAATGCGGGCAGGCAGTATTTATAGACAGAAACAGGACGTGACATGTAAAAATAGCCTGATTGGTTACAGCTTGGAGTGTACCTTCTTTGGGCCTGTCTGAGCAGTTTGCGGCCTGTGATTGGCTGAAAGTCTGGGACTATGATTGGCCAAGATTCAGCTACTTGTTTGTTACAAGAGTATCCTCTTAAGTTAGGTTGCAGTTTGCTTTGTATGGAGTCAGCTTTAAGTCAAATTTAATTTAACATTATGTTATATGCTATTTTATGTTTCAGTCAAATCAGATGCTATATGTGAAGTGCCTACGACAGTCTCCGACACATGGTCTGAAATCACTAAAGTTTGCTGACTGTGGATATTTGTTGTATCAAAGTTCAGGTTTAGGAAAATTAACCTATTAAAGTGTAAGTTCAAAAGAGGAAAATTGAGTGGGAGTGAATGAGAGAAAATGAGAATTTTGTAGGAATAGAAAAGAGTAAATGGAAGTGAGAGACATTTGGATTGGAGTGAAATGACAGAGAAAGAGGGTTCAAAGATAACACATTTTAAGCGAGAATAGTGTCAGTAGAATTTGAGAGATTGGGACTAGAAACCAAGGAAGGGGACATCTGATGAGTTTGTTTTAGATCATGTTGAATTTAAAATTCCAGGACTATATCTGGGTGAGCATGTTCTTCAGACTTTAAGAAGTTACTCAGGAAAGGGATCAGAAGCTGAGATACAGCTAGAGAATCACCTGCATAGGGGTACGAGTTAAAGCCATAAAAAGCTAAGGGAGGGAAAGTAGAAGGAGGGAAAAAAAAAAGACAGTCTTGAGTAGCTGCTGGAAGGCAAGCAAACAAAGGAGGTCAGAAGGGGAGCAGGAAAGGGATTCAAAAGTGAGAGAGAAACAGGTGCCTGCCAGAGGGCCACGGAAAACCTGAGAGAGAAGAGAGTTTTGAGAACAAAGGGATAGTCACAAGTACTACATGCCATGGAGGTCAAGGAAATAAGATCACAAGAGTCACAACAAGGAATTGTTGTAATAACTTTTGGGAGAACAGTTTCAGTAGTGTGGTGAGAATAGAAGCTATATTGCCAGGAAAGACTGAGAAGGCTAGTTGAAAAATATTAATTTAAGTTTTGAATAAGTAAAGATGCATATGAATCAAAATGAATCAAAAGCTACCAAAGCATATAACGCAGAAAAACTGAGTCTCTCGCCTACTCCTCTAGTTTTTGTGTCTTTCTGAGAATATTTAGTCTATATAGAATATATATATATATTTAAACACCATACTAAAATATACTTCTGTGCATTTTTCTCTTTTTACTTGACCATATGATGTCTTGGAGATCTTTCCATATAATGTAAGTGACTCCCATGTATAGCACAATTTATTTGATTAGTCCTCTACTGTTGGACATTTGGGTTGCTTTCATTAAGAAGCTGGTAAGAAGAGCACAATCTTCCTGGTTGTCTAGGTAACACTCTAGAATTCCAGGCCTTGTTGACTACTGTGACAGGACTACTGTATTAACCAATAAATAGCTATATCCATTTCCCTCTTTCTTGAGTCCTTCCCTTTTTAATTTGGTCTCTGCCTTCACTGGAGGTTCCCATTTCTTACTGTTACTTCCTATAGTCTTTAGGTCCAATCCCATCTTGAAATTTTCTGGAAATAAAAAAGTAACTCCTGTTTTAAGATTTAAATCCTGAATGCTTGGCAGGTGATTTAATCTTCAGCTACAATCTATAACATATATGGGTGTCATCTTCCTATCATAGATTGTTGGTGTTGAGAGTACTTTAGAAATTGCCTGCTCCACACTGTTGTTTTATTGCAGTAGAAACCCGAGAGCAGAGAGTTGGCTTATGTTTCCCCAAATCATATAACAGAAATAAAGTACAGTCCTGGAACCCAGAGACCATACTTCTTGCCCAGTGCTTTTTTCTGTTACACCGACATCCTTACTTGCCATCAATGGTGAATGATGGAACATTTGCCCGTTATTGGAGGTTAAAGGAACATGGCTTGAATAGGGAATTAATAAAGGAAAAATATCTTAGGGATCTGGGAAAACATGGGGCTACACCTGGGAACCTGAGGGGCAGGTTTCTCTGTTTGGTTCAGACACTGACTGAACTGTTTAGTGCAGCATGACTCTGGGAAGTTATGTGGCCTCCCCGTGTTTTAGTAGTTCCAGCCACATACTTGGCATCATACCACACAGGCCTTGCTAGAATTATTGTGAAGGCTGATGAGGTAATCCTTACAAAATTGTCAGCTATTAGGATGAAAGCCACAACTGTGTCTAGAAATGATAGACTGAGCCGGGCTTGGTGGCTCAGCCTGTAATCCCGTGCTTTGGGAGGCTGAGGTGAGTGGATTGCCTGAGCCCACGGGTTCGAAACCCGTCTGGGCAACTTGGCGAGACCTCATGTCTACAATAAATCAAAAGTTAGCTGGGCATGGTAGCGCGTGCCTGTAGTTCTAGCTACTTGGAGGACTGAGGCGGAAGGATCGCCAGAGCCCAGCAGGTCGAGGCTGCGGTGGCCGGGAGCGGCCACTGCACTCCAGTCTGGGCGACAGAGTGAGACTCCAACTCAGAAAAAAAAAAAAAGAAAAAGAAAAGAAATGATAGACTGTCAGATATACAGCACAGACTCTTCTGTTTCATAGTGGTTTAGTTGAGGTTGTTATACTTCAACAAACAAACCTCTCACTGTCATCAGTTAGCTAAGCATTCTTTCCCCCACTCCCTTTACTCATACTCCTTGGCATTCTTAACCTGGTTGATTCAAAGTTTACTTATTCTAATTCCTTGAGTTTCAAAATAACATAGGTTCTTAGTTCTCTGCTCCTGCTCCATGGCCAAATGAGGATATTAATAGGACTGTAGAGTGGATTAAATAAATAGATTTAGAACAGGACCTGGTGCACCTGGTGCAATGCTCAACACATGTACACTGCTATTAATATTGGTGTAAGTAATTGAAAGTGAATGGTGTATATGTATATATGCCTTCTCTTTAAGGAAATATGAGGTCTTAATATAGTGTTCACTGGTTTAATATTTCTTTCCTTCTTAGGGATCATACGGATGATTTCTATAGGTGAAGAAACAAAGCTTCTAACCTATGGGACAGCGTGCACATCACAGTGATGGAGAGCAGGGTTGCTCAGGCCATAGGATTTCAAAGTTTTCTAATTCATGATTTGCTTCTTCAGCTGTCTGTTTAATACTGCATTCTCAGCACCCAGGTGATCAGCCAATACTGGCTGACAAATCAATCAATGAAGTAATGACTTGACAGAGAAATAGAGGATGGCCATAAAGAAAGAAGTGTGGCTGGCATTTTGGATTCTTCAGAAGAGAGAAACACTTTTTTTTTTTTTTTTGAGTTGGAGTCTCACTCTGTCGTCCAGACTGGAGGGCAGTGGCTGCTCCCGGCCACTGCTGCCTCGACCTGCTGGGCTCCGGCGATCTTTCCGCCTCAACCTTCCAAGTACCTGGAACTACAGGTGCGCGCTGTCACGCCCGGCTATTTTTTTTGATTTATTGTGGAGATGAGGTCTCGCCAAGTTGCCCAGGCGGGTCTCAAACCCGTGGGCTCAGGCAATTCACTCACCTCAGCCTCCCAAAATACGGGATTACAGGCTGACCACTGAATCTGGCCGAGAGAAACACTTTTAAAACAGATAGAAGGATTGTCTATGTGGAAATAAGAGTAACTGTTGCCTGATGAACTGAGACCCTAGACCTGAAGATAAAAAGTGGAAGGATAGCTGTGCAGTTAGACAAGCAGGCCCAAAGAACCCACTGGGTTTTGTTTTGTTTTGAATAAGTCAGATATTTTAAGGAGGCAGTGGAAAGCATTTCTTTTTGACAGTGGTGTTCTGCAGAGATTTCCAGTTTTTAAAAGGATCATTCTGAAGGTGACACAAAGAACACCCTATTAGAGAGTGTCTGTCTCCCTGAAAACAAATCCTTCTTCTTTGTACTTAGGGTGTTTCCCTGTTAATAATAGCCTCCTACTATGACCCCAAGTTGTTTCACAGCCTCCCTGAAAGTAAAAGCTGCTCATTGTTTCGATGTTTCTCCCTCCCCAGTCCCATTCCTAAACACACTTTTTACCAACTGAAGTCCTAGTAATGCCATCCATACTAAATGCATCACCATTAATCAAGCGACAAGTTGGAGCAACTTGTTTTCTTCTCTTCCTAATCCTGTTTATTTAAGTTGAAAAAGTTTTCAATGAAATTCAACCAACATTTACCCAGCAACCATTGTGAGTAAACTATTGGGCTGGGTCACATGCAACATAAAGGTGATTATGCATGTATTTCTGGCCTTGAGAATCTTGTATTGGCTTGCAGATTATTATAATGACTGGCAAAATGTTTCAGTATCTCTCTTCAACCTTTCTAGGTTATAGGTTTCTCTTAATTTGATTTATGCTCTCTAAAATTCTGTTGAAGTTGAATTGAGAACATTAGACAGTAGTCTCCAAGAAATCTTCCTTATCTCTCTCTATATTTTCTTTTCACTTAATATTTCTTATAGCACTTATTACTTTTACACTGTATTCTATTTATTTATATACATGTCAGCCTCCATAATCCAGAAAGGGAGCAGGCAAAGGGAAATGTGCCAGAGGAATTGAGCCAGAAGAACTGTGCTTGAATTTGAAGCCAGATTCACATATGAATCAACCATGAAATCTTGGTCATACCTCTTAATCTCTATGATCCTCAGCCCTGCATAGAATTGGAAGATAATAATAATGCCTATTTCATAAAATAGATGTGGAAATTAAAGTAGTTATGACATGAATGTGCCTTGTGAACTATTATCTTTATGCTAATTATATTATCCCCTATGTGACCTAGCAAAGGGCCTTGCCCAATAGAAAAACTCTATGAATATTAATTACATTGAAAAAACGGCATCAACCACCCTATGACATATTATTCTCACATTCTTTTCCTATCCCACATTGTTAGCAAGCCTTTTCTGTAGTACCCTACTAGGTTGAGGGAGAAGTGTTTATAAGGGTTAGGCAGAAGCACAGGGGCTTTTTAGACAGTAGAGTCTGAAGCCCCTCTCCCCACACTTCATGTAGCTTGCTTCTGTCTTAAAGGATGGTAGTAATGGGGAGGCCCTAGCAGCTGAAAGTATAGGCTTTGGTGTAAGATAGTTCTGGGTTCAAACCTTATGTCTGCCTTTGCTAGTTGTGCAAATGGAATAATTCAAAAAAAATTTTTT
The DNA here is from genome assembly GCA_963574415.1 of Tarsius wallacei. Lineage (NCBI taxonomy): Eukaryota > Metazoa > Chordata > Mammalia > Primates > Tarsiidae > Tarsius > Tarsius wallacei. Next base: position 5,854 of record CAUYQG010240748.1, on the reverse strand, counting down.
CTGAGCCTTAGTTTCTCATATATAAAATGAAAATAACACAGGATTTTATAGTGATTAAAATTAGATAGTGTTTTAAATGAAATGTTGTTTAGCTGGGCATGGTGGCTCCTGCCTGTAGTCATAGTCACTCACAAGGCTGAGGCAGGAGGCGGATTGCTTGAGCCCAAGAGGTCCAGGCTGCTGTGAGCTATGATTACACCACTGTACTGTGCGATAAAGTGACTGACTCTTAAAAAACAAACAAACAAAACAAAACAAAACAAAAAAAACCACGGGGTTGAGAACAACCTGCACAAGTTGGCGAGACCTCATCTCTACAATAAAATAAAATAAAAAATTAGCTGGGTGTGGTAGCAGGCACCTGCACCTGGAAGGCTGAGGGAAGGATCACCTGAGCCCAGCGGGTCGACGCTGGGGTGGCCGTGAACGTGCCACTGCACTTCAGCCTGGGCGATGGAGTGAGACTCCAACTTAAAGAGAGAGAGAGAGAGAGAGGTGTGATGAGCTAGCAAGTTAAGAAAGCTCAGCAAGTATGCTAACTACAACAATATTCACCCTTAGTCCCTAAACATTAATCCCAAGTAAACTATGGGATGGGGCTAGGCACCATCTAGGAGGAGCTGGAGAGATACCCTGTCATCGTGTCACCAATAGGCAAAACAGACAAGTAACTGATGATTTCCATACATTGTAACAAGTGCTATGACAGAAACAAGAACAAGGTGCCTTGGGGACCATAGGGGAGGCAACTATGTGACAGCCCTTACTGGGAAGTTATCAGTAGCTATTAGAGGCTTCCTGGAAGGAGTGACTACTGTGAAGAGACTTGAAGGTTGAGTAGGAGTAACCTAGGTGGACAAAGGAAACACCAAACGAATACGCAGGGAACTGAGAAGGCACGTCCATTTAAAAAAACGGAGAGTCGTTCTGACCAAACAAAGCTACACAAGTTTGTAGGTGCCAGATCATGGAGGATGTCAGTTTGCTTTGTGAAATAATTTATGGTATTTTTTCTTGAGGGAGTGGGGAGGTATTGATGGATTCGCCCCCTCATTTAGAGATAAAGTTTAAGTGGAGAGCAGCGAGTTAAGAAAGTATCTTGATACCAAAGAATTAATACAGGTTTAGAGCCTCACAGATCCTCAATCCTGGCTAAGCTCCATGTATGATTTGATCAACTCCCTTCATCTCTCTTTCGTGGTCAGAGATCACACCTAACCCTTAGGTTAACTGCGAGGATTAAACAAGATTGTGCAGGTCAAGTTCGCAGCGAAGTGTGTCACATAGTAAGCATTTAAAATCAATTATCAGTTTTCTTCGCTGAACCACTGTGTAACTAGAAGTATGGAAGCTATTGCTCGGCCTGTCTCTCCCTCCTCCCTTCCTTCCCTTTCCTCTTTCAGCAGCGTAAGCAGCAGCCGCCAGAAGCCAGGGACGCGGAGGATGTCCACTCAAGCGAGCACTCCACAGTGATGATTAAAGAGCGGCCGCACTGAACCCGGGGCGCGGGCCGGGAGCGAGGCGGCGCATGCTCAGTGGGCCGGGCGGCGGGGCGGCGATCTCCGCGGCGGGAGGGAGGGAGGGAGCGGGGCGGGGGCGGGGGCCGGAGCTAAGGAGGGCGCATGCTCAGTGCCCGCAGCTGCTCTCTCCATCCAGTGCCGCAGCCGGAAAACCGCAGCGGCGGCGGCGGCTGACTGGGAGCGACCGAGCCGGGCGGCGAAGGGGGGCAGGAAAAAAAATTACCAGGACGCAACCGATAAGTCAGGAATGGGGGATCTGTAGCCTCGCCCAGGCCACCGCCTTCGCCGTCAGCAGGGAGGAAGACCCGGCAGGCGGCGGCAGCGACGGCGGCCGGAGGAGGAGACGGCGACGGGGCGGGCGCGCGGAGGAAGGGCCGGGCCGGCGGCGGCCTGGGAGCCGCAGTGATTTTGACGCGTTCCTTTGCTGCGGCTCCCGCGGCTCCCGGCCGGGCTGCGCGGGCGGGCCGCCCCCGCCCCTCCTGCGCGCCCCCGGCCCTGCGCGTCCCTCCGCCCGCCCGGGGCCTGGGGGTCTCCCTGCTTCGAGGGGAGGGGAGGGCGGCGCGGGCGTGCGGGCTCGCGATGGCGGGGACATTTTCCACAACGTGATTGTTGAGACTCTCCCCCCACCCCCCCAAAATTCCGGGCCCTTCCAGCCTCCGCCCTCCCGCAGCCCGTGTGACTAAACGGAGACAAAGGGGAGGCGGCCTCGCTCACACGCGCGCTCGCGGGGCGGGCGGCTCGGAGGGGCGCGGGCGCGGGGCGGACGCCGCGCGGGCGGGCGGGCGGGCGGACGGACGCGGACGGCGCCGCCACATTCCTATGCCCGGGAGCGGCGGCGGCGGCGGCGGCGGCGGCTCCCGCGGGAGGCGGCAGGCTCGCCGCGCGGACAGCTGAGCTGCTCCTCCCCGGTCGGCGCCGGGCGGGCCTCGCCCTGGCCCCGATGGTTTGAGCTCGCCCCTCCTTCCCTCGCGACCCCCGCGGCGGCGAGGCCACGCCATGTGAAGGTTAGAGCCGGGACATCCCGAGGAGCCGCCGTGAAAGATGGGGGATGCTGCGGACCCCAGGGAGATGAGAAAGACGTTCATTGTTCCAGCCATCAAGCCCTTTGACCACTATGATTTCTCCAGGGCCAAAATCGCCTGCAATCTGGCCTGGCTGGTGGCCAAAGCCTTTGGGACAGGTTAGTGGTGCCTTCCCTGACTCCCCTCTTCCTCCTGGTGGTGTCCACATCCCGGTTTTTGTTCCCGATTCTGGAACCCCTCTCCATTCCTGTTTTATTGTACCGGTTCAGGGAGATGACGGGAGACTAGAAATAGGAAAAAGAAAGGAGAAATAAAGAAAGCGGGTTTGGTCTTCAGTGAAGGGCTCATGAATAGTCAGGTGAGATTTGGCCAGATTCCTTTTACTGAATAGCAAAAAGGTTGTCACCCCTCCCCCCCCCCCCCCGTGAGCGGTATTATGCTGTTTTTACATAGAGCGGTTTTATTTTTTGGTATTTTCCTCATTGTACTGCATATATTTCCCCCTCAGTCATAATTGTGATTGCACCACAAAGAAATCTGAGTTGTTTTCTTTATTATTGGAAGAAGATAGATGGTATATAGTAGTGTATTGATTTTGACATTTGTAATGATGGCTGCTTTTCAGGCTCTGTAGGATGTAAGGTGGCCTGTGTCGAGTGCAATGTTAATTTTTGTTGTCATTCTTTAAGTCTGTATCAGCCCTGCATGCACATTTCAGGTTTTTATTAAATCATTTACTTAAAACTAGTGTTTAGTTTGCAGGCTGTAGGGTGCTATTTTCAGTTCATATATCAGTGAGGCATAGTCCTTTTTCCAAATGTATTTTGGCTTCATAAATTAAGAGAAACAAAAACTCCCTACTTTGGGAATTTTTTTTTTGATAGAGTTTTTTGAGGGCATGTGCTGTTGACACAGAAATTGTATAGTACAGCAGCAGTTAAACACTCCCTCCTAACCCAGTCCTTGCAAAATAACAGGAAAAGGACCTCCTGTTGTTAGCTGTTGCTTTAGGAGCCCATGTTGTGGAATTCTAAAAAAATTAGCTGTTTTCATGGGGAGATGCTTCTGTAATTTAGTCTGATAACTTCTGAGTAATTTTGCAAGATTTCTGTTCCCTAGTTAATGAATTTTAGATGTTTGTTGAAAAGGTCCTTAGTATTTATAAACTTCTCTAGATGCTAAATACAGGTTTTTTTGGAGGATGGCTGATTTCCAATTTTAGGTCTGAAAATGTACTTAAACTTATACGCACCCGAGTATTTTCAGGACTTGCACATTTTAGTTAAATAGCAGATGAGTCTCAGTGGTTGGGAAAGTATTTGAATTAGTTTTTGGGGAAATTTCACATTGATGTGATTATGTTTATGACAGCCTTAATTTTATTTGAATTCTCATGCTCTAATACTGAACTGACATCAGGAATAAACATAATACATTCTTTTCAAATCATTTAAATTTTAAACATTTCTTTGAAACCAGCATAATTCTAGCATAACCCATAGGAAGAAGCACAAAGTATTACTGCTTTAAAAAAAAATTCTGGCACTACTTGATATAAGTAGTAGAATAATAGATGTATTTTGGTTTTAGCTTAAGAAGCATACTGAAGCTAACATAGAGGGTAAATAAAGGCTATTTAAGTATTTAGAACACACTGAAAGAGGGAAATTTAAATAGTAACCTATGTGGAAAAGTAATGTGTACAAAACGGAAGGCAGAGGGAGTAAGATAAATATTTTCTTTCCATCTAAACTGAGAGGATACTTATAGTACAGATGTCAAAATATTGCTGTGCATGCACAAAGGCTTCCAACCAGAAAATGGCCTACTTTTTGAATATGTGTCAGGCAGGTTACTAGATTCTGGACCACTTGATGAACACATTTGAAGAAGAAAGGAATCTAGCTAGTATCAGTGGCCTCTAATGTCTGACAGGCACTCTGCTAGATTGCCTAAATTGTTCATTAAGGATTCACAACAATTCTGTGATGTAGGTAGGGTGTTTCTCATTTTTAAAAATGTGGGAAGCCAGTGCATAGAGAGGTTAAGTAACTTTCCTACTATCACTCTGTTAGTAAGGGGCAGAGATGAGTTTTGAACACTCCAAATACATTATTTATTCCTGTAGCAATCCTATAGACACTGCTTGTTTTGCAGATGAGGCAACAGGCTGAGAGAGATTAATTTGCACAAGATTAAACATCTGGCAAGTGGTGTATTCTGCATGTTTGACTCTGAGTTTTTGCTTATTGCTCCACACCATTCTGCAGAGTAATCCTTTTATCTGAAAGTGTGAAAAAATGTGCACACAGTAAGTGTTGAAGTTTAATTTTTTTTTTTCTTTAAGGAAGATTTTAACACACTTTCAGGTGGTTTAGGTGAATATTGTTGGGACTCCATTACATTTGCCTTTCCAGCAATTGGAGTAGATAAAAAAGACCATATTTAAAATGGAATGAAACACAAATTTAGAAGACCTTAAGAGAGATACTTAGTAGTAAGACATCAGTAGTTTATTAAAGAATGTTACATTTGTACATTTTGTTTTTTATTAACAGTCTTTCAAAACATAAATTTGTGTGGAATAAATACAAATAAAATGTTAATTTTTTGATGTATTCTTTATTTTGTTGTAGATACTGTCATGCACAAAAGGTTAATAGCGTATTTCAAAGGTATTAATTGAATTCAGTTATTCAAAAAATTAGCTCAACTTTCAAGTATGATTTACTAAAATCACTTTTTTTAAACAATGACATACAGGATTTTCAGGCACGGATTAAGTGTTTTTCTGTCAGAAACGTTCTAACTTTTGACATTAAAAAAAGTAGTCTATTTTTAAACCATGTATTGGAGAAGTCATTTAAAATGATAGCTAGAAATAAGTTGTGGGTATAGAAGTAATTGCACTGTAAAAGTAAGCCCTGATACTATAATACCTAGAGAGCAGGTATGGCGTATTTACTTTGAAATCTTAGGTGATGAACTTTGAATCATTTTCTTCTCTTTAGCTGAAAACACTACTGCTAACTAAAATTTTAATAGTCTATTTTGTGGAAGAATGCAGATGCAGCTTTGATCAAATGAAGAATAAATTTGTGTAGATGAATTTTATTTTATTTATTTTTATTTTTTTGAGTTGGAGTCTTTACTCTGTCGCCCAGACGAGAGTGCAGTGGCATGCTTCTGGTCACCACAGCCTCGACCTGCTGGGCTCCGGTGATCCTTCTGCCTCAGCCTTCCAAGTAGCCAGAACTACAGGCGTGCGCTACCACGCCCGGCTAATTTTTTGATTTATTGTAGAGATGAGGT
>CAUYQG010240745.1:0-15749 GCA_963574415.1 Tarsius wallacei | reverse complement strand
GCTACCACGCCCGGCTAATTTTTTTGATTTATTGTAGAGATGAGGTCTCGCCAAGTTGCCCAGGCGGGTCTCGAACCCGCGGGCTCAGGCAATCCACTCACCTCAGCCTCCCAAGGCGCGGGATGACAGGCTGAGCCACCGGGCCCAGCCGCCTTCTTACTTTCAAAGATGTCTGTAGTCATAGCGCAAAGCATGCTTCCTTCCCCTGCAATGGCTACTGGCAGCATCCAGGAGAGCAACTGCCTCATTATTCTTCACGTATGAAGGCATTGAGCTAGAGGCTTTGAGTTTTGCGCAACTTGGAAACCAGGACCTTTCTTCATCAGATCACTGAGTTTGAGATCCAGAGAAACAAAACTGGTGGTTTAGGCAAACGTCACCTTCCTAGGGGCTCTATCCACCAACCCCCACCCCCAGGCCAGCTCTGCCCTGGGGGTCAGGTGGCAGAGGCCCACCAAGGAACCTTGTCGCACTCAAGTCACCAAGGCTCCTGAGTCTCTTGCCCTTTCAATCCTTTTGGGGAGGGGCCGCTAGGAACTCCCATGTCTTTTTAATGATTTTGAATCACTTCCTCTGGTTGGGGCATTTCAGACCATTTTTGTTCTTTCTACACTTTTCTAGACTTAGGTGAGTGGATTGCCTGAGCCCGCGGATTCGAGACCCGCCTGGGCAACTTGATGAGACCTCATCTCTACAATAATCAAAAATTAGCTGGGTGTGGTAGCGCGCACCTGTAGTTCCAGCTACTTGGAAGGCCGAGGTGGAAGGATTGCCGGAGCCCAGCAGGTCGAGGCTGTGGTGGTCGGGAGCGGCCACTGCACTCCAGTCTGGGTGACTGAGTGAGACTCCAACTCAAAAAAAAAAAAAAAAAAATTAAGACACGTCTTATCATCCAATAGTTGGCTTCTACAAAGTAGCATTTTTCGGATTTCAAAGTAACATACTCAGGGCTTTAAAATATAAATACTTCAGAAATATCTCAAGTATTAACTTCCAATAACCCCATCCTCCTCCAAGTTAACCTTTAAAAACTCACAGCACCCTCTGTTTTTGCCCAGCCCAGCTGCACACACACACTGACATGCTAATTGCAGGAAAGGCTCTTCAATACGCCGTTTTGTGACGTGTGCCTCTATCTCTACCTTGGACATCGACTGATGTTATGCTCAGATCCACATCCGTAACAGCCACTGCTTCTAAGAAGGATTTATTTTAAGCTAAAGCCACACATTGGGTTAGAGTGAGTGGGATGATTCTCCAGGATGGAGGGCTTGAGGGATCCCAGCATCCTCTGACCCAATGCCCCAAAGTGCATGGGTCACAAACTGAGGCTAGCCAGGGTGGGGGGAAGGATACAAAAGGTGGGTTCTCAGGGACAGAAAGGGGCAATCAGGGAGGGGAAAGGGCCCAGAGGCCAGGGCTCCAGCTGGCCATTCTTTGGCTCGTCAAGGGGTTTTACCAGCATAGTTGAGATGCCCCTGTGCGTTCCACACACCAGCTTCCATATCAGGAAACACACAGGGAGGCCAGAGGAGAGACCAATATCACATAAGAAGAAGGCAGGAAACCACGCCCTCTACTGGTTGATCCCACCTTCAAGGATATAGAAAGGCTTCTTGGGAGGGGGCTGAATCAGGAACAATGTCCACAGGTGTCAACGTCTCTGGGGGTGGGGGGGTATTTCAGGAAGAAGGTACACAAACCAAGGCCCAGGATACCAAAGCTACAACCTGCTGTATGATTAGATGCACTCTAGATACCCTGCAAGCCCACATCTGGGCTCAGCAGAGTAAACAGACAACCCACAACTGGAACTTTTTCCTTATCCATCCTGAAAATAAGCCAAGGGCCGCTTAGCACAGTGTCTATAAACCAAGACTGGTTTCAACAGGGAGAGATAGCAACCTAGGCCTTCTTGGAACTGCCCCATCCCCGGGCAGGCAGCCCAGCTTTGGGGGAACCTGAATGGTACCTCTATGATGGAGGGCAGCCTCCCCAGGACTCCCAAACAGCTCTGGCTTTCTACCTGAAAAAGAACAAGACATCTGGTCAAACAACACTCAGACAGAAGGTCTCAGAGAGCCACAGCAGAAGCCCGGCACCCACCCCTCACTCATCTGGCCGGGAGCCATAGCCCACAACCTCTTAGTCAACCTTAAATGCCCTTAGCATCCAGCAGGTGTTTCACAGCATCTGGCACTTATGCACAGAGTTGGTTCTGACCCAAGTCAATGGCTCTTAGGCCTGAGTGCCCACTGGAATCACTTGGGGAGTTTTGAACACCACCACTGCCTGGGCCCTGGCCCAGAGACTGACTAGGTTTGTCAGAGGGAAGCCCAGGTCTCCCTGGTGAATCTCAGTCCAGATGAAGTACAGGTAAGTGCCTTGAGGTACAGTGACTTTCAACCTCTGCTGCTTCAGCCTTTGAAGCCCTCAGGTAAACTATCAAAAGGTGAAGCGGAAGACTGTATTCCCAGCACTTTGGGAGGCTGAGACGAGAGGACTGCCTGAGCCCATGGGTTGGAGACCAGCTTGGGCAATATGGTGAGACCTCATCTCTACAATAAATCAAAAAATTAGCCAAGCATGGTAGCGCACGCTATAGTTCTGGCTACCTGGAAGGCTGAAGCGGAAGGATCGCCTGAGCCCAGAAGGTCGATGCTGGGGTGGCCGTGAGCGTGCCACTGCACTCCAGCCTGGGCCACAGAGTGAGACTCCAACTCAAAAAAAAAAAAAAAGGTGAAGTGGGCGAGGGGGACATCTCCCTTTAGGGAAGGGTTTGCATTCTGGGTGTTTAAATCTTCTAGGATCTGGCTAGGTTGAGTGGCCCCTTCCTAAAATTGGGTTGCAGGCTTGAGATAGCTGTGGAGTCCCTAAAAGCATTTATTCCCAAGGCAGGCAAGGAGATTGAGTGGTGGTGAGTAAAGGGTCTGCTTCACACTGAAATGGAAATAGGAATAAAATTTCAAGTATTTATTCAACAAATACTTAGTGTTCCCTCTCATATTTGTGTGTCAGGCCCTGCTGATGCAACAGTGAACAAATGATCTGGTCCCTACCCTCCCAGACAGGAGCAGAGATGATCCCACCCAGCAAAGTGGAAGCAAGACGGCAACTGAGACAACACGGAGCAGGGGAGGTCAGGGAAGGATTCTTGGAGAAGGCGATATCTGAGGCAACCACTCAGGAAAAGCACACGTTAGCAGGTGAAAAACCATGGACAAGATGCTCTAGGCAGAGGGAACTGCACAGGAAAAGGTCCTGACACTAGACAAATGGCCATGGTCTCCCTGGGAACACTGAAGCTGTTGAGAATTGCTAGAAAGGCAATGGGGTCAGAGCCAGAGCAAAATGGCCTGGCGTCCAGGGGAGGGGACAGTGGCTGCCATCCACACTGGTCCAAGGAATAAGTCAGCTAGGAGATTTAAAGTCAATAATAAAACCAAATAAAATCTGTTTGATTTTTGTTCTCATCATGATTCAGGAGTTGGAAACAACGTCATGAGCTGCAGGGTGGACAACACCCACTCTACCTGTGTATAAACTCTCCGGAAGCATAGGACTTTGAGAACAGAAGGCAGCCACTCCAGTGTTCAGCAGGGCTGTACATCCATTTGTGTTGTTCTTACTTGTTTATTACAGAAAGATCCAAATCCATGAAAGTGGAGAGAATAGTTCAAACAAATTCTCGAGTACCTATCACCCAGGTCATTACCAACTCGGAGTAGTCTGTTTTCTTCCCTCTTTTCTTAACTTACGAAAAAAAAATTTATTTTTGGAGCCAGGGTCTCACTCTGTCACCCAGGCTGAAGTGTTGTGGCACTATCATAGCTCACTGCAGCCTCGAACTCCTAGGCTCAAGTGATCCTCCCGCCTCAGCCTCCTGAGTTGCTGGAACTACGGGCAGTCACCACCATGCCCACCTAATTTTTTAATTTTTTGTAGAGATGAGGGTCTCGCTACATTATCCAGGTTGGTCTCGAAGTCCTGGCCTCAAGTCATCCTCCTGCCTTGGCCTCCCGAATTGCTGGGATTATAGGCGTGAGCCACCACGCCCAACCTAAAAAAAAATTTTTTTTTAATGTATTGATTTTTGTGGGAGTATTTTAAAGCTAATCTCAGTCATCATATCATTTCACCCATAAATATTTTAGAATGAATCTCCGACAGATAAAGACGTTAAAAGCTAAAACCAAAATACTGTGATCATGCCTGACACAATTAACTTTCATTCTTAGTGTGTTGTTTTAGAATATTCTGTCCATCCTTGGGGTGGTAGAAGGAGGATTGTTTCCAGGGTGGGGCTGGAGGGAAGAAGAGTAGTTAGGAAATGGTTGGAATTTTCTGGATGAGAGATCTCAGTGGCCAACAGGAGTCCAGGCAGTAGGAACAGAGAGAGGAGAGTCTGACCTCAGGACGTCTTGATTATGGGAGGAGGTGGAGCCCAGAGGAGCTCGGGCTCTGAGTGGGTGAAGCTGGGTGCAGAGTTGGGGCAGAACTCAGTGACCCATTGGAAGTAGAGAGTGACAATGACAGAGATGCTTCGGCAGGTGCTGTGGTTTCAGGTTAAGGTGGCAGGTGAGTAGCAGAGGCAGGAGGAAGGTTTGGGAGGAAGGGAGGAAAAGAGACCTGACTCCCATAGGATCCGAAGGTCTCAGCCCCGGAAGTGTCTTGAGGGGCTGCCCTGTTCTGCCCACGGCACACAATCCACCTCCTTCCACCTTGCCTGCAACCCAGGCCCAAGGGCATCCCTCTTCCTTCATACCAGCGATCCCAGGGGCTCCTTCAGGCTATCCCCATTCACAGCAAGAGGGATCCTTGAAACACTGAAGTCAAGTTATACCATTTTGCTGCTGGACACTCCAGGGCTCCCTGACGTCCTATGATCACCTCCAAAGCCCTTCATGCTCTGCCCGTCCCCTTTCACTGTTCCTTCTGGCCTCACCCCCAACTCTCCAGCTCTAGCCACGCTGGCCTCCTTATTGTCCCTCAAGCCCATCAGGTGTCTGCCTGCTTCAGGACCTTTGCACCTGCTGCATCCTGTGCCTGGCACACGCTTCCCCCACCCCCACTTTCTCTAGGTTCAGTTCCAATGCCATCCTGTTAGAGCCCATCCCTGCCTAAAATCGCACCTCACCCCAACACTGCGTCTCCATCTGACTTCCTTCCTTATAGTTTCTCCCTAGCAGCACTTGAGAGCATTTTCCTATCCCCTACAACCCCCTACTATGGAACAGAAACTCCCTGAGGGCAAAAGTGCTGTCTGATTTGCTGGATGCTTTGTCCTATGACTGGGAAGAATCACTCCTCTTCTGGTTGTTCAGTACAGAAGTGGGCATGCCGGCCCACCCTGCCCGTGCTGCATACAGGTGTCCGAGGACCAGCTACAGTCCCTCCGTCCCCCGGGAGGCACCGGGCTGTGTGGTGGGCAGTGCCTGGTACCCTTCTCAAGCCAATTCAATTGTCCTTGGGATAGATCTAATAAGCCAACAGCCACAGTGCCTACCAGAGCGCCCCAAAGGTCTCAGAAAGGCAGGAGGGGAAGCACTTTGGGTGGAATCTGGGACCTCAGTAGAAGCCACTGCTTCCTCCTCCGGTCCTAAGCCCCGGCCATGGGTGAGGCCATGTCCACCAGCCCAGAGCCTCTGGCCCTACCCTTCCCTGTCTCCCTCTCACCTCCCCACACTGCCAGCACCTTCCATGGAGCCTGTCTCCTTAGCCCTCCCACCTCTGCTCCAGGCTGACCTCTGGACTTGCGCGCTGGTCTGGTGGCCCTTCCTCTCCTTTAATACTTTTCCAACAAACTCTTCCATGAAATTCTTGAGATTAAATTGCCGGGATGGGTTTGTTTGCCTGGTTTGTTGAACCCACCATGACTCTTCTGATGTGGTAGGAATCACTAATTCCATTCCTTTCTTTCTTTCTTTCTTTCTTTTTTTTAATTTGAGTTGGATCCCACTCTGTCTCCTTGGCTGGAATGCAGTGGCATGATCCCAACCTCCTGGGCTCAGGTGATCCTTCTGCCTCAGCCTCCCAAGTAGCTGGGACTACGAGGCGAGCACCACCGTGCCATGCTAATTTTTTTTTTTTTTTCTGTAGAGGTGAAGTCTCGCTACGTTGCCTAGGCTGATCTTGAACTCCTGGGTTCAAGCAATCCTCCCGCCTCAAACTCCCAAAGTGCTGGGGTTGCAGGTGTGAGCCACTGGGCCCAGCCACTAATCCCATTTCACAGAACAGGACTCTGAGGCTGCACATGTTAATGTAACTTGCTCAAGGTCACATGATGAGAGAAGGCCAGATCCATGTGACCCCATCTTCACCCTGATGCTCTACTGCCTGGTGTTGGGATTGTGCCTAGGTCTCTTTCTTTCTTTTCTTCCTTCCTCCCTCCTCCATCCTTCCTCCTTTCTCCTTCCTTCTTTCTTTTTCTTTTTTTTTTTTTTGAGTTGGAGTCACCCAAGCTGGAGTGCAGTAGCACACTCATGGACACCCCAGTATCAACCTGCTGGGCTCCGGCCATCCTTCTGCCTCAGCCTTCCAAGTAGCCAGAACTACAGGCGCGCACTACCATCCTAGCTAATTTTTTTCTTTAACTGTAGAGACAAGGTCTTGCCAAGTTGCCCGGGCTGGTCTCGAACCCGCGGCTCAGGCAATCCACTCACCTCAGCCTCCCAAATTGCTGGGATGACAGGCTGAGCCACGGAGCCGGCCAACCTTCTTTCTTTTTTCATTTCTCTTTTTTCTTCCTTCTTTCCCTTTTTAGAATTAGTTATAAAATACACAACAAAACATTTACCATTTTAACTAGGCTAAGTGTTCAGTTCGGTGGCATTAAACACGTTCACCTTGTTGTGCAACCATCAGCATCAGCTCCAGAACCTTTTCTTCTTCTAAACTGAGACTCTGTTTCCACACGAACTCCCCATCCCCCTCCCCGTCGCCCTCCCCCCACTGCTGGCACTCCCCGTTCTGCCTCCTATCTCTAGGAGTTTGACTCCTCTGGGGGCCTCCTCTAAGTGGAATCGCATGATATTTGTCCTTTCGTGCCTGAATTCTTTCACTCAGCATAATATCCTCAAGGTTCATCCATGTTGGAGCACGTTTCAGAATTTCCTGCCTTCTGATTTATTTCTTTAAAGCAAAAACACATTTTTCACATCTCCCTAGTATCATTAATTCTGCTATTTACCGTGGCAACCCAAGGGGGAGGGTGTGGGGGGACAGTTCCCCTGAGCAGGGAGGAGCATTTATCACTGACCTTGTTAATAATTGCCAAGGCAGGACAGTAATAAAAGCAGGCTGATTGCTCTGCCAGCTTGTTGTTGTTTTTAAATTCTCTGTGGTCGATGAACCTGTGTCGCCACATCCCTGGCCAACTGCTCCCACCATCTCCCAGCCGGGTACATCACGAGTTGCTAATACATCAAGACCTATGTATTATGTTATTAATATAAAAGGAGGTTTTTTTAAAATCCCAAATTGAGCCGGGCTCGGTGGCTCAGCCTGTAATCTCGCGCTTTGGGAGGCTGAGGTGAGTGGATTGCCTGAGCCCACGGGTTCGAGACCGCCTGGGCAACTTGATGAGACCTCATCTCTACAATAAATCAAAAAAAAAAAAAAAAATTAGCCGGGCACTCCTGTAGTTCCAGCTGCTTGGAAGGCTGAGGCGGAAGGATTGCCGGAGCCCAGAAGGTCCAGGCTGCGGTGGCCGGGAGCGGCCACTGCACTCCAGTCTGGGTGACAGAGTGAGACTCCAACTCAAGAAAAAAAAATTAAAAATAAATAAATAAATAAATAAAATCCCAGATTGGAGAGTTGATGTCACAGTTCCTCAGGGGATTCAGAAAAGATTCTGTGCTTGAGATCAGTCTTGGGGAATCTTCTGGCTCCTGACAGACACAGCTGTCAACATGCCTGGCCCACATCAGTGTGTGTGTGTGTGTGTGTGTGTGTGTGTGTGTGTGTGTGTTTCTGTCTTTGTGTGTGTATGTCTGTTTGTGTGGGTCTGTGTCTGTGCTGTGTGTGCATCTCTATGTCTGTGTGTGTGTGTCTGTTTAGGTGTCTGTGTTTATGTATATGTCTGTGTGTGTGTGTTTGTGTCTGTTTTTGTGTCTGCGTGTGTGTGCTCTGTGTGCGCCTCTGTGTCTGTGTGTCTGTTTATGTGTCTGTGCTTATGCGTGTGTGTGTTTGTGTGCTATGTGTTTCCTTGTGCATCTGTGTGTGCTGTGTGTATGTTTATGTGTGTCTATTTATGTGCCCGTGTGTGTCTGTGTTTGTGTGTGTCTCTGTGTACTGTGTGTCTGTTTGTGTCTATGTGTGCTGTTTGTATCTGTGTGTCTGTGTTTCTGTGTGTGTTTTTGTGTCTGTTTATGTGTCTGTGTTTGTGTGTGTGTCTGTGTGTGTGCTGTGTGTGCCCCCTGTGTCTGTGTGTGCTGTGTGTCTGTGTGTATGTCTGTGTGTCTATGTGTCCGTGTGTGTGTGTCTCTATGTGCTGTGTGTGTCTGTTTATGTGTCTATGTGTGCTGTTTGTATCTGTATGTCTGTGTGATGTGTGATGTGTGTATCTGTATGTGTCTGTGTCTATCTGTTTATATGTCTGTGTGTGCCTGTGTGTCTGTGACTGTGTGTGCTGGGTATGTCTGTGTATATGCACCTGGTCTCTGCTAAAAAGCCCAGGAAGGCCTTTTTGTGCACTGCTGTCATCTCATCTGTACGACAGCCCGTGAAACTAACATTATTACCACCAGATGAGGAAGGGGAGTCAGGGAGGAGAAGCCTTGCCTGGGTCCCTCAAGGGGCGGTTAAGCCAGGTTTCTGTCTTGGCCTGATGCTGGTCAGCCCTGACTGTCCACACCCTGCCTCTGCCAGGCCCCTCCCATCTATGTCTGGCCAGTTACATTCTGTTCATCCTTCAAATTACATCCTTCCTGGTCTCCCCAAGCCACTGGCTCTGTAATCTCTCCAGATGCAACAGTTGTATTCTCCACGCTTTCTGCAGCTTCCGTGCCTACTTGTCTAGGCCCCAGACGTTGTGTCTGGTCTGTACCACTAGTACACGTCTGTACCACTAGTGCCTGTGCACCCTAGCTGCCGGCTCCATCGGCATTTTAGAAATTGATTTGAGACTCAAATAAGCCTAGGTCTGGGCCGGCTGCCACAAATTTCTTAAGAGAAGCACAAAGCAGCATTGTGAGAGTTCAAGAGAGATGGAAGGATGAAAGAGAGTCCCTCCGGGCTGAGTCAGGAGTCGCTCCAGGGCCTTGTAGATTTTTGCAGATTGGGGGTGCTGGGGACAGGTGAACTAGGATAATGCACTTAGTGTGAGAAAACTGGACAAAGGAGAGGACATCCTTGAGGAGCAGGCAGTCATTCTGTTTGGCCAACACATAAATACATTTGAGGAAGAGAGAAGACCTTGGAGTTCAGGCTGGGGAGTCCACCCAGGTCTCATCCTCACCAGGTGGTAGGAGCCATTGAGGGGCCCAGGGGCACAGAGATAGTTGCTCACTGGATAGATGTTTCTGATGGGCAGCACGGAGGATTTATTTTGTTTTGTTTTGTTTTGAGACAGAGTCTCACTCTGTTGCCCAGGCTATAGTGCAGTGGTATGATCATAGTTCACTGCAGCCCTGAGCTCCGGGGCTCAAAGCATCCTCATGCCTCAGCCTCCCAAGTAGCTGGAGCTGCAGGTGTGTGCCACCACACCCAGCTCATTTTTATCTTACTTTTTATAGAGACAGGGTTTCACTATGTTGCCTAGTCTGGTCTCTAACTCCTGATCTCAAGCAATCCTCCTGCATTGGCCTCCCAAAGCTCTGGAATTGCAGGCATGAGCCATTATATCTGACCTGTTCGCCCTCTCATTTGTTCAACCTTCCCTTGGACAAATGTGCTGGCACTGAGGATAAAATGGGGGGCAGAGTGCCCCCTTCCTTCTTACAGGGCTTGTGATCTTCTGGGGTTCAAACTGAACTAACCTGCCACAGAAGGAGTCCACGGGACTCCGGGGGCTTGAGGTGGAGATTTTAGCATAGTCCCAGGGAGAGAAGCTGGGGAGGAAGGGGACTTCCTATAAGGTACTCTGGTTCTCACTCTAAGAAGATGGAAACTCGAGCACATGGAAGCCTGCCCTCTCCGGCTGGGATGACAGTGACAGAGCCTGGCTTCCATCACTCCAGGCCCTCCCAGCCTGTCTTGTCATCTGCGGAGAATAAATGAGACCGAGAAGGTGGATGAGGCGGAATTGATTTTCTTGCCCAAACTGACTTCCCAGAGTATCGTAATAAAAAGATGGGTCACTTACAAGTCTGTTGTTCTCCTGAGGCTTTTCAGCCTTCAATAAGATGAACAACCCATGGTTCCTTCTCTCCAGCTCCAGGGCTGCAACCTGCCCTAGAGAGGCCGGGAAGGAGGACACGGGTATATGGGGAGGGCAGTCAGGGAAAAGCACGGCCTGGTACCACGTGACATCCATGAGTGCTGGCACTCAGTGTGTCCAGAGAGAATGTGAACGATGAAACCATGAATGTGAACTGGGTGATGATCGTGCCCATGTCACAGATACGGTAACTGAGGTGCAAGAAGGTTAAATAATGTCCCCCTGCAGCATAGCTAGGGAGATGCAGAGCCAGGGTTTAGGGACAGGGCAATGGTCCTAACCCCTGTGCTGCATGGTCTCCCTGTTATGTGGGTCGCATCTGTCCAGGGAGTGACAGTGTAGGATGCCCTTTCACACCCACCACCCCATTTGCTTTTCACAACCCCTCCTGCGAGGTCAGTATTCAAAGACAGCACTGTGCGCCCTGCGATATGTCCCATTCCCTGTGTTGGTTTTGTGGGGGACAGGGTCCCTCCTTAGAGTGCAGGAGAATAAGGCCAAGGTTTGTTCCAGTCCAGTCCCAGGCCCCAGCAGGAATGCCGTCGACATGCTCTGGGCTAGACCAGAGATGACCTGGCTGGGCTGGGGTTTGAACCCACTGGAGCTTTTCAGACACCGAGCCTTCCTTGACCTTGAAAGATTCACAGAAAGTAAAGAGACTCCTCCAGAAAAATAAGGATCAATATTCTTGACAAAGAGGAATAATAGGGGTAGAGGGGAAAGGGAGAGAGAAGAAGGAAGATAAACACTTGGAAAGATGTTTGAAATTTTTCAAGATAATAAAATGAAAATGGCATGTTAGTGTCAAACACAATCTACTTGAGATATAAGTCTAAATGCGGTATGGAAAAAAGAAAGAAAGAAATGTAGGGGTATACCTGGAAAAATCTGTCTTCGGCAGCTGTGACTATCATATTTCTGGAATCCC
Organism: Tarsius wallacei; assembly: GCA_963574415.1. Classification (NCBI taxonomy): domain Eukaryota; kingdom Metazoa; phylum Chordata; class Mammalia; order Primates; family Tarsiidae; genus Tarsius; species Tarsius wallacei. Next base: position 4,443 of record CAUYQG010240745.1, on the reverse strand, counting down.
AGACAATTCACGTTATGCTGGGCGTGGTGGCCTGCCCATAATCCCAGCACTTTGGGAGGTAGGAGGATCACTTGAGTCCAGGAGTTCAAGACTAGCCTGGACGACATGGCAAGACCCCTGTCTCAATTTTTAAATAGAAATCTGTCTTCGGCAGCTGTGACTATTATATTTCTGGAATCCCAGACAATTCACGTTATGCTGGGCATGGTGACTCAAGCCTGTAATCCCAGCACTTTGGGAGGCAGAGGCGAGAGGATTGCCTGAGCCCACGGGTTTGGGAACTTGGCGAGACCTTGTCCCTACAATAAATCAAACAATTAGCCAGACGTGGTAGTGTACACCTGTAGTTCCAGCTACTTGGAAGGCTGAAGCAGAAGGATCACCTGAGCCCAGCCGGTTGACCCTGGGGGGGGGGGGAGGGGGCAATGAGCATGCCACTGCACTGCACTCCAGCCTGGGCAACAGAGTGGCACTCCAATTAAAAAAAAAAAAGGAGAGAGACAGGGCATGATGACTCAGGCCTGTAATCCCAGTGCTTTGGGAGGCTGAAGTGGGAGGACTGTTTGAGCCCAGGAGTTTGAGACCAACCAGAGCAACATAGTGAGACCTTATCTCTACAAATACTCAAAAAAATTAGCCAGGTGTGGTGGCACACACCTGTAGTCCCAGCTACTTGGGAGGCTGAGACACAAGGATCACCTGAGTCCAGGAGGTTGAGGCTGCAGTGAGCCATGATCGTGCCACTGTACTACAGCCTGGGTGACCGAATGAGACCTTGACTCCAAAAAAAAACAAAAACAAAAAAAATCACAATTCACTTTCATTAAGAAATCTCCAGTTGTCTCGCAAACGGAGACTCTTCAAGCTGGCCTGGCCTTGAAGAACGCATTGTCCAGTCCCAGGCGTGTCTCTGCCCCAGGTCGGGAACATTATGCTCAGAGGCACCTGTCCGAGGCCCATTTTAGAGCCTGCGAGGATGGTTCCGGCAGCAGCCTGCTGAGGCTGTCCCCTCCTTGAGATGACCCTGCAGAATTCCAAGGGTCTCTGGGGCAAGGGGCTATTTCTGGGCCCAAAGTCTGTGTCCATGTTTGGTCTTCAAGGAGCACATGGGGAACCTGCCAAGGCTGCATCCCGCTGCCCTCCTGGGAGGGCACTGATCCCCTTCCTCCACCAAGGCCCCAACAAACAACAGCTGGGAATGTGCCCTCCAGAACCTGCCAGGGAGGACCCTCCCACAGTCACCCCGGGGCAACAAAAACAAAGACAGCCTCTTGGCCTTGACTGGCATTTGTTTCCTCTTTTTCATTAAAAATAATTTCAGATCCTAAAAAAATTTCAGACCCTTCTCATCAAAAAAAAAACTTCAGGCAACACTGATAATTTTAAAGAAGATTAAGAAAAAATCACCCCAAATCCCACCATCCAGAAGTAATCTGTGTGATCACTTAACTGAATACCCTTTCAGATAAACCCCTATGATCTTATTTGATCTTATCTCAGTAGTCAGTCATAACTCTATGCAAAAATAGGGTTAAGTTGTTCTAGAACCTTAAAAAACAACAACAACAAAGAACTGACAGTATGTTGTGGGTCTTTGTTCCATGCTAATAAATAGGAATTTACATCCTAAGTTTTTAAAAAACGGCATTATGAATGGAGGTGCTACCTCCTATTTGACTAATCCCTACACATGAACATCTAGGTTGTCCCCAACTTTTTGCTATCACAATTTTCTTGACCACCCCAATCAGTTTCCTACAGAATTTCCCCTTCGGCTTCCTTTGGAAAGTCACCTCAGAGCCACCTGACTCCAAGCAGGGATTCCCGAGGGATATGGTGGCTCAGGGTTTATGCAGCAACCCATGGATTCAAAAGATTTCATCCGCCTGCTCCTTGGTTCATCTGGGACTAGAATCTACTTATTCAACTCCTAGAAATAGTGTTTTATCATCACATTCCAAGTGCCCCCACACAGACAGATGGGCGGTGACTCCAGGGGAAGAGATCAACTAGTAAGAGACGTTTTGTAATAATGTAATAATAATAATGCTAAGTATCATTTTTAATTTTTTTTATTTTTTTTATTTTTGAGTTGGAGTGTCACTCCGTCGCCCAGACAGGAGTGCAGTGGCCACTCCTGGCCACCGCAGCCTCGACCTGCTGGGCTCCGGCGATCCTTCCACCTCAGCCTTCCGAGCAGCCGGAACTACAGGCGCACGCTACCACGCCCAGCTGATTTTTTGATTAATTGTAGAGATGAGGTCTCGCCAAGTTGCCCGGGCGGTCTCGAGCCCGTGGGCTCAGGCAATCCTCTCTTCTCAGCCTCCCAAAGTGCTAGGACTAGAGGCTGAGCCACCGAGCCCGGCTAGGTATCATTTATTAAAACCAACTATATTCCAGGCATAGTTTCTCCAGAACTTTCCCCAAAAGGCCATGTCCCCACGACATAGATGAAAATGTGAGCTGGGTGCAATGGCTCATGTCTATAATCTCAGGACTTTGGGAGGCTGAGGTGGGAAAATAACTTGAGGTCAGGAGTTCAAGACCAGACTGGACAACATGGCAAGACTCAACCCCATCTCTATAATTTGGTTTTTTTTTTTTGAGTTTTTTGATTTCTCACTCTGTTACCCAGGCTGGAGGGCAGTGGCACGTTCCCGGCCACCGCAGCCTCAACCTTCTGGGCTCCTGTGATCCTTCCTCCTCAGCCTTCCAAGTAGCTGGAACTACAGGTACGTGCTACCACGCCTGGCTAATTTTTTATTTATTGTAGAGACGAGGTCTCGCCAAGTTGCCCGGCTGGGTCTCGAGCCCGCGGACTCAGGCAATCCTCTCTTCTCAGCCTCCTAAAGTGCTAGGACTAGAGGCTGAGCCACTGAGCCCGGCCTATAATTTTTTTTTTTAAATTATCCAGATGTGGTAGCATGCACCTGTAGTCCCAGCTACTTGAGAGGCTAAGGTGGGAGAATCACTTGAGCCCAGGAGCTGGAGGCTGCAGTGAGCTATGGCGGGGCAACATATCGAGATCCTGTCTCTAAACAAAAAAAGAAAAGAAATGTGGAAGTAAAGTGATTACTGACCCACAGCCATGTGACTCATTGGGCATTTTCTAGTGATCGCCTCCTGACACAGAGCTCAGCAAGAAACTGAGGAAAGAAAGGAAGAGGGGAGAGAGAGGGGAAACGCTAGCAAGACTCTACATATGTCAAGTCCAGGGGGTTTCTGGATGTAGGCCAAGAACAACCCCCATCTCAACTACCACCCGAATGGAACACTGTGCTTGGAGTTATCGCTTCCCCCACAGACATTTGCCTTTTTTTTTTTTTTTTTGAGTTGGAGTCTCACTCTGTCACCCAGGCTGGAGGGCAGTGGCTGCTCCCGGCCACCGCAGCCTCGATCTGCTGGGCTCCGGCGATCCTTCCGCCTCAGCCTTCCAAGTAGCTGGAACTACAGGCATGTGCTACCACGCCCGGCTAATTTTTTGATTTATTGTAGAGATGAGGTCTCGAACCCGTGGGCTCAGGCAATCCACTCACCTCAGCCTCCCAAAGGCGTGGGATTACAGGCTGAGCCACTGAGCCCGGCTGAGCTCTGCCTTTCATTCATTCGATAAATACTTATTGATCACCTAATAGGTGTTAGATACTTCACTAGGAACTCAATTCTCAAAACAGCCCGATTTGATAAGCACCGTTGTTATTCCCATCGCACAGACAAGAACACTGAGGCACAGAGAGGTCACAGAGCTAGGAGTCCAGACCCAGGGAATCTGGCTTCAGAGGTCAAGTTCTTGACCACCACATGCCACTGCCTTCCAGTAAAGAGATCAAGTGTAACATTATAAAAATATATATAAATTTAGTCTGTGCCCCTAATTCCTGGCCCAGAGCTCCTAAAACTCTTATAGCTTCCTGAATGGTAGGAGTGCTACGTGCATCTTTTGTTCTAATACTTGGTGTTTGGCCCTGGTTCCTGACACGGAGCTCCTAAATTCCTTGGAATTTCCTGGGTGATAGGAACATCATTTGTTCTAATGAGGTGACTCTTGGTGGACTCCTGGGTGGGGGCTGGTCACCAGAAAGACCAAGCCAGAATTAGAAGCTTGGAAGTTCCAGGTCCATCTCCTCATTCTCTGGAGAGAAGAGGGTGCTGGAAATTGAGTTAATAATTCATCATGTCAGCCGGGCTCGGTGGCTCAGCCTGTAATTCCGCGCCTGGGGAGGCTGAGGTGAGTGGATTGCCTGAGCCCGCGGGTTCGAGACCCGCCTGGGCAACTTGGTGAGACCTCATCTCTACAATAAATCAAAAATCAGCTGGGCGTGGTAGCGCGTGCCTGTAATTCCGACTACTCGGAAGACTGAGGCGGAAGGATCGCCGGAGCCCAGCAGGTCGAGGCTGCTGTGGCCAGGAGCGGCCATTGCATTTCAGTCTGGGCGACAGAGT
>CAUYQG010240742.1:0-19367 GCA_963574415.1 Tarsius wallacei | reverse complement strand
ATGTAGCTAGGATGAAGAGAACGCTTAAGTTTATATTAAGAAGAGGATGAGGTATGGGTATAGGAATTCATATGATGAATGCAAGGGATAGGGCTAGTGTGGGGGCAATAATATATAATAGGGATAACAGCGCAATCCTATTAAAGAGTCCATATCGACAATAGGGTTTACAACCTCGATGTTGGATCAGGATATCCCAATGGTGCAACCGCTATTAAAGGTTCGTTTGTTCAACGATTAAAATCCTACGTGATCTGAGTTCAGACTGGAGCAATCCAGGTCAGCTTCTATCTATTTTTTTATCTTTCCCAGTTTGAAGGGAACAGACATCAAAACTACACCCTCCTTTCATGTTCACCAACAATAGATTATGTTGTTTAAAGTGAAAAAAAAGGAGCTATGTCAAAGCATTATAACCTGTAATTGCAGAGTCATTTTATGAAGCCATACTTAAAGAAGACAGTAACCAAACTACCAGTTGATGAAGAAGTAAAATGAAAATATAATGCTCTTTATTTACCATACTAAGTTCTCACTATTGCCTTTAAATTAGAATTCAAAATATTCCAAGAATGACCTTGCAGAGAAATTTCCAAAACTTTCATTTCTGCAAAAATTCTGTAGAGTGGTTCTTGCCTAATTGTCAGAAGTGTCCCTTCCCTGATTCAGGCTGAAAAAGACTGTAATACATCTTAGTTGGAGAGAGAGGAGAGATAGGGGAAGACCACAAATTTCCTCACATATAACTCTGTGATGAAAGCAAAAAAAAAAAAAGGAGAGAGACTACATTATATAATTTTAAATCTACTTTTAATTTTAGATTAATCTTCCTTGATTTCATGTAGATCTGAGATACGTAACGCTTATTCTCAGTGCTATCTAATAACAGTCGAATGAAAATCTACTTTTGTAGTCATAAAAAATATTTCTGTTCAGCCCATAATGCATAAATCTCTGTTTCTAAATATAAATTTAAGCATACGTATATTAGTGTTCGTATGTTTGCAATAGAAGCAGTAATATACAATTTCATTTAATCAAATGCAAAAAAACTAGCCTTTACTAGTTCAATGGGTCTAAAATGATGTTATTTAATAAACTATGGCATTTTAATAAGCATTCTTGACACCTGGCATCAAGAAAGAGGATTTTACATTTTACAGTTAACATTGAAGGAGAAAACATGACTGTAGTTTTGCTGCTTATCACAGATCACAGATGACATAGACCGCATTTAGGCAGCTTCATTTTTTTCTTGATTAGTTTATATGAAGAGGCTACTTATTTTGTCTCTGTCTATGTTTTATCTAGGATTTGGGCCAAGCCCCAGAAATTAATAGATGTACAAAGAAAGGAATGCATCTAATTGAATATGAAGTTTCTTAATAACAAGACTGATTATAGAATTTTTCTGGATCTACTTTAATAAATAAACTTCATTCTAAAACAATGATTCAAGGAACTTTGCATCTGGAAAAATATTTGGAGTTTTCCAGAACTGCAACAAGCCACAAGGACCTGACTATTTTCACCTTTAGTACAACTGTATTCTCTCTGGGCAAATGTTGACCAATCTTTCTATTCAAGACAGGTTTGCCAGGTACCTATTTGAAAGCCAGCAGCTGGGCGTGATGCTGCTGGGACAGCCAGATGGTGATGGGGACTTCCAGAGTCTTCCCTTGTCTCTGGCTCTTCCTTTTCCGCCCAAGGACCTGAAATATGGGTCTCCATGTTCCTAATTCCTCAGATTTTTTGTGTTCCTCCCTTTAGATCCGGTTTTGAGTGTCCTGATGCAACTTGGACATATGACTTAAGTTGTACCTTGATTTTCAATAAGCCCAATTCACCACTCCCTTATATTTTCCTCTGGAAGATGTTACACTTATCTGGAAGAATCAGTGTAATAGTGTAAGATGCATACCCCAAAATTAATGACTACAAGTACACAAGAATTTGCCAGATAGTAATAACAGAAATATTGTGCTGTAAGATGCTCAGTATGACACACAAAATCTCCAAATACCAAACCAAAGGATTAATCTGTGAGAAATGAAGAGATGGGAATGTGAATTAATTAGCTCAAAATCAAACATCTCTTTCTCCTTAGGTAGCTCAGAATTCCTTAATAATCATAAAAGAGTATTAAGCATCATGATCAAAACATGGATTTCCTAGCCAAGCAACACTCTCGCAGGCCTAATAAAAAATACTCCCAGGCAACTCCCCGGGTCTCCTCCTGCTGTGGGAACTTCTCTGTCCTCTCAATAAATCTTGCTTTCTAAAAAAAAGAAACACTATCCTGATGCCTGCAGTCCAGCTTTAACAGAGGCCTGATCAAGTTCAGGATTATTTGTGGATAAGTGAAAGACTCCAGGATTTGATAACCTAGAATAAGAGATAAACCATAGACACACAACACCACTGGAAAGCAATTAAATGCAGAATTTATTGCAGTCTAGAATTAATAGATTCAGATAAGTGCAATTAAATTTTAGAATACCTTAAAATTAGTAGTGAGAGAATTTGGGCATACAGTTGAAAATCTGGCTAGATGATCATAAAATTGAGTTTTTTTAATTTATTTTTTAAATTTTAAATTGACAAAATAATTGTATATATTTATGGGATAAAGTGTGAGCTAGATTATAATAAAATTGAGTTTTTAAAAATTATTTTTTATATTTTTGATTGACACAATTATTGTACATATTTGTGGGATAAAATGTGAAGTTTCATTATATGTATATGCTGTATAATGATCAGATCAGGGTAATTAACATGTCCATCACCTTAAGCGTTGATCATTTCATTGTGCTGAGAACATTCAAAAACCTCTCTTCTAGCTATTTTGAAATATACAGCACATTATTATTAACTCTAGTCATCTTTCTATGCAACAGAATACCAGAACTTATTCCTGCTATCTAACTGTAGCTTTGCACTCACTGATCAACCTCTCTCCATCCCCTCTCTCGTGGCCTTCCCATCCTCTGGTAATCACTGTTCTATTCTCTACTTCTATGAATGAGATTGCGCCATATTCATCTTTCTGTGTCTGGTTTATTTCACATAGCAATGTTTTCCTGTGTTCATTCATGTTGTTGCACATGACAGGATATTATTCTTTTTTACAGATGAATAGAACTCCATTGTGTATGTAGGCCACATGTTTTTACCCATTTATCTGTTGATGGATATTTAGGTTGTTAATGTATCTTGGCTGTTGTGAATTGTGCTGCAGGAAACCCAGGAATGCAGACATCTCTGAAACATTCTGATTTCATTTCCTTTGTCTACACACCTAGCAGTGAAACTGTTGAATCATCTGGTAGTCTTGCTTTAAATTTTTGAGGACGCACCATAGTGTTTTCCATAATGGCTAAACTAATTGACATTCTTATCAGCAGTGTTTAAGGGTTCCCTTTTTTCCACATCCTTGCTGACATTTCTTACCTTTTGATTTTTTGATAGTAGCCATTCTAGCTGGGGTGAAGTGCTAGTCTAACTATAGCTTTGATTTGCATTTATCTGATGATGAGTGATGTTGAGCATTTTTTCACATAACCCTTGGTCATGTGTATGTTTTCTTTTGCAAAATGTCTATTCAGGTCGTTTGTGCATCTTTTAAATGAGTTGTTTTTGTTGTTGTGTTAAGCTGCTTGACTTCCTATTTTGAATATTAACCTTTTATCAGTTCGCAAATATATTCTCCCATTCTGTATGTTGTCTCTTTGCTGATTGTTTCCTTTGTTGTGCAAAAGTTTTTTTTTTTAATTATATGTAACTCCATTTGTCCATATTGCTTTTGTTGCCTGTGCTTTTGAGGTTTTATCCAAATAATTCTTGGATAGGTCAGTGCTATGGAGTTTTCTCCTGTTTTGTTGTTGTTGTTGTTGATTTCCCAGTAGTTTCACAGTTTCGGGTCTTAAATTTAAGTCCTTAATCTGCCTTGAGTTCATTTTTGTATATGGTGAGAAACGAGGATCTAGTTTCATTCTTTTGCATATTTTTTCCAGTTTTTCCAACACCATTTATTGAAGAAGCTGTCCTTTTTCCAATGTGTTTCTTTGGCACATTTGTCAAAAATCAGCCTATTGTAGATGTATAGATTTATTTCTGGGTTCTCTATTCTGTTTCATTGGCCTGTGTAGTCTGTTTTTATGCCTGTACCGTGCTATTTAGTTTCTATAGTTTTGTAGTATATTTTCAAGCCAGGTAGTTTGATGCCACCAGCTTTGTTCTTTTTGCACAATATTGTTTTGGCTATTTGGGATCTTTTGTGTTCCTATAGAAATTTAAGATTTTTGCTTTCTCTTTGGTATTTTGAGGTTGCATTGAATCTATAGATTGCTTTTTGTAGAATAGACATTTTAATAATATTAATTCTTGTGATTTATAAACACAGCATATCTTTCTATTTTTGCGTCTTATTTAATTTATTCAATATTCAATATTTTCACTGTAGAGTAGTAGTTTTCATTGCAGAGATCTTACCTTTTATTTAATTCCAGATATTTTAATTTTTGATAGCTATTGTAAGTTGGATTGCTATCTTGATTTCTTTTCCAAATATGTCTCTATTGACATATAAAATGCTTCTGATTTTTGTGTGCTAATTTTGTATCCTGAGATTTACTAAATATATTGATTAGTTCTAACAGTTTTTTGTGGAGTCTGGAGTTTTCTGTATATAAGATTGTGTCATTTGCAAACAGAGACAATTTGATTTCCTTTTTTTTTTTTTACAATTTAGATGCTTTTTATTTCTTTCTCTTGCCTTGTTGCTGTGGCTAGGGCTTCTAGTATTATGTTTAATAAAAGTGGTAGAAGTGGACATTCTTATATTGATCCAGAACTAAGAGAGAAAACTTTCAGCTTTCCCCCATTTAGTATGATGTTAGCTATGGGTTTGTTATATATGGCCGTTATTATGTTGAAGTATCTTCCTTCTATTCCTAGCCTGTTGAGAATTTTTATTATAAAGAGATATTAAATTTATCAAATACTTTTATGTGTCTATTGAGAATTTGATTTTTGTCCTTCATTCTGCTGATGTAATCTGTCATATTTTTGATTTGTATATATATATATATTGTTGTTGATTTCCCAATATATATATTGAGTTGGAGTCTCACTCTGTCACCCAGACTGGAGTGCAGTGGCATGCTCCCGGCCACCGCAGCCTCGACCTGCTGGGCTCCGGCCATCCTTCCACCTCAGCCTTCCAAGTAGCCAGAACTACAGGCGAGCGCTACCATGCCTGGCTAATTTTTGATTTATTGTAGAGAGGAGGACTTGCCAAGTTGCCTGGGTGGGTCTCGAACCCGTGGGCTCAGGCAATCCACTCACCTTGGCCTCCCAAAGTGCTGGGATGGCAGGCTGAGCCACTGAGCCTGGCCTGATTTGCATATGTTGAGCCATACTTGCACCCCTGGAATGGATACCTTTGATCACGGTGAATGAAATGTTTAATGTGCTGCTGAGTTTGAATTGCTAGTGTTTTGTTGAGGATTTTTGCATCCTATTTATCCATAATACTGGCCTGTAGTTTGGGTTTTTGTTGTTGTTATGTTTTTGGAATTGAGTTCCTGACCCTGAATAATGTCATCTAGGACAGAAGACAGCTCCCACAATGGAAAGGTGGATAAGTGAAGCAACAGAGGTATATGCAAGTCATAACAGCTGCATAAGAGGAAGGAGCAGTGGATCCTCAGGGAGAGACTCAAGGGAGGTTTACGGAGAGAGTGAAATTTAAAGTGACTCTTGAAGAATATGCTCTCCAGGAAAACAGAAGGGAGGGCCATGCCAGGGAGAAGAAACAACACATATGAAAGAAAGAACTGCCTAGAATGTGGGTGTTGGGAAAATGAAGGTATTCTGGTATTGGTAAAACAACAGTTATTAGAGAACAGTGGAAAGTGATGGGGTTTGAAAGCTAGAAATGGACTATGTAATAGAGTTTGTATACTGTGCTAAGGAGTTGAGAATGAGTTCTAGAGGTGACGAGGATGCCAGAAGTGTCGCTTTAGAATGGCAAATCTGGAAGCAACATGAGGAATGGACTGAGAGTGGGGAGATGAGATTGGACACAAGTCAGGGGATTGTTGCAACAGGCCACGAGCAGGTGAAACATAGGGCCTGGGCTAGACTGTGTGTGAGGAAGTGATAGTTATGACTCATGTTTAAGAGGGTATCGATTGAAAGCAGGGAGAGAGAGAAAGAGGGGTAGAGAGACGGTGTCTTGGATGGTTTTCAGGCTTCGGATTGGGCACCTGGTTCGTGATGGTGTCACATTGACAAGATGAGTCGCAGGGGAGGTGTTCAGGGGTTTGGAGAATAAGATAGGAGTTCTGCTTTTAGGCACATTGAGTTTGAAGCTGGAGATTAGGAAAGTGGTGCAGACTAAATAAGTATGACATATTAGTGGCAATTCAGTCCTGAAAAAGGATGAGATTGCTCAGGGAAAGTGTGGTTATCCTGAGGAAAAGAGGAGTAAAGCCAAAAGGCTGAGCATGCTAGTATTTGTGAAGTTGAGTGAATGACTGAGGAAAAGCAGCCAGAGAAGAAAATGATCTCATGTATGAAAGAAAAGAGATGATATTAACCAGCAGGAAGAGATTAATAGAAAAGGACAGAAAATTGGCAACTCCGAAATCACTAAAAATTGGTCATTATAAAGTGACCTTGTCTAGAGCCAGAGGTCAGAAATTAGAAGAGGATAAATTAAGAACTAAATGGGGAATAAAGCCATGTAATCTCAAGAAGCTCAACCAGAAAGTTTGAAGGAAGCAAAAGCACTAGCCTTGGGAGGCAGTTTGATGGAGGACCCTTGTAAATTAGAAGAGATCTCAGTACATCCAGGGCCTGAGGAAAAAGAATGAGTGAGGCATTCAGGTGCAGACACAAAGGAGCAGGGTCTCTGAGAACAGGACAAGCATGACTTCAGGAGTGTAGGGTTGGCAGGAGGAGAGGAGGAGGGTGTGGGTACTGACAGTCTGGCTGTGGTGGACAGCTGGTAGTTGGGGGACACACATGAGAGGGCCTCTTGGGTCTCCGGGGATATAAAAGCCTGATGAGGAAGGGTTAGAGCTGGACGCAGAAACAGAGGAAATCTATTTGCCATCTGAGAAGCAATATAGTATTTTCTTTTTCTGTGTTCTATAGATTACAGCCTCAAACCTATATCTTGCCTCAAACTCATCTCTAGCTATTTTACAGACTTTCTTCTCTCCTCAAGCAAATATGAGTACTGAAAATGAAGACTTGTTTCAATTTCCCTTCAAGCCTTATGGTATATTAGAAAGACTTGGGTTTTTATTCGGACACATTGGGTTTGAGTCTTGAATCCCACTCATACCAGTTGCATGAGCTTAGGTAACTCTTCTCACTTGACTAAGACTTATTCTTCTTACATATAGACTAGAGATAGTAATAGAGACCTCATAAGAATGCAAAAATTAAATTAAAGACTTGTGTACCATTTCTCATCCATGACATCCAGGCCTAGATTGGGCGCTCCATATACTTAATCCATACATTCTAAATAGATGACTAAGCTGGGACACATAACAACGTGAAAATTTCTTCAATTATTTCATTCCATTTTATCTCTAACTTTAAAATAAGCTGTCAGCTGGGTGTGGTGGCTCATGCCTGTAATCCCAGCACTTTGGGAAGCAGAGGAGACAGAATTACCAGGAGTTCGTGACCAGCCTGAGCCACACAGCCAGACCCTGTCTTTACAAAAAATTTAAAAATTAGCTGGGCATGGTAGTCCCAGCTGCTTGGGAGGCTGAAGAGAGAGGATCACCTGAGTTCATGAGGTCAAGGCTGCGATGAACTGTGATCGTGCCACTGCACTACAGCCTGGGCAACAGAGTGAGGGCCCAACTCAAAAAAAAAAAAAAAAAAAAAAGAAAAGAAAAGTAAAGAAATAGAAAAAAAAGAAACTGTGGAAAAAGTCATTCTATTACATCTCAATTTTTTCATTTGGTAATCACACCTTCTTTTCACTTCTGGGTGTGCATAAGCAAGAAAGCAAAATCAAGAAATGGTTTGTCTGTTACTACATAGCGGGCTTCCTTGGCAGCATCTTCTTGGGCTTGACTGTTTTATGGCCTTCAGGCTTGCGTAAATAGCTCCATGCTGCCAGCTTTCAAGATTATACAAGATTAGAGTGACATATTTTATTTAACGCTTCCTCTTCTTTATAAGGGTAGTTTTTGGTTAAAGAAAAAAGCAAGAGAAACAACCAAAATCGAAAGTTCCTCCTAAGCCTTATGCTTTTAGGCTGTGAGCTTGTTCAGCTGAATGTAGACTAGAGAATAATTGGGTCATCGAGTTCTGAACACACAGCCCTGGAAAATGTCAGACGCTGGATGGTCTAGTCCTCTCCCTGGCCGTAGCTCAAGTAACTTTCTGGAAGAATCCTAAGTGCTTTGAGGAAAAAAAAGATTCTTAAGAACATGCTTTCTTTTGAGTATATATTACACTGGTAATGTTGGCTTTTTTTTTAATGGGTGCCAGAAATTTATTATCCAGAATAATGTCATATATAGTCAATTCTAAGACGTTTAAGTAAGAATTGCTATAAAAATACAATGATGAAAATATAGTAACCAATGTGTCATTAGCACGGAGTTTTGACTTAAAAAAATATGAAGGAGTGGTCACATAATCTTCTCAAATCCTCCCTAAAGTTCAAAATTTTGATAAACATGGATTTGGACTTAACATGAAAAATGCTATTAATATCATAGAGAACCTTAAATGTTGCATTTGGCCAGGGTGGGGGTTGAAGGAAGGAGAGGAGAAAAGATATTTTCTGATTCATAAAAACTTTTAAATATTCGCCTTTTTTTGAGCATCGTTTTCATTTTGAATTTGAAAGCCAAAGAAAAATCAATAGTTTAAGAAAATGCCAATGAGACACAAAGAATAGAAGATAATAATCACTCCTTTTATCTGTGTTGATGGAGGTCTAGGACTTTAAAACTATTATCGACCAAAATTTAGTCTAACATCATCTATAGACAAAACACTTGTATAAACACGTTGTTGCAGGCTACCACTTAAAAAAGAAGAGAAAAGCAGTCACCAAGCATGGAAAGTTAAAAAAAAAAGTGTATGCATGGGAAAAGATTTTGGGTCCTGCTGACTCAGTAGCTGAAAACAGTGGGTTGAATTCCTGCTTCCCTATTCCTGCAACCCCTGTATAAAGGTGCTGATACACAGTAAAAAGGATAAAAAGCACGTAGCAGGAAGAAGAAACTTGAAAAGAAAGGCTGGCCTGATGCAATGGCTCATGCCTGTAATCCCAGCACTTTAGAAGGCTAAGGCAGGAGGATCACTTGAGGCCAGGAGTTCAAGACCATCCTGGGCAACATAATGAGAACTCATCTCTACAAAAAATAAAAAATAAATATAATTAGCAAGGTGTGGTGGTACGCAATAATAATCCTAGCTACTCAGGAGGCTGAGGCAGGAGGATTGCTTGAGCTCAGGACATTGAGGCAGAAGTGGGCTATGATCACACCACTGCACTCTCCAACTTGGATGACAGAGTGAGATGAGACCCTGTCTCTAATTTTTTGTTAAAGCAAGGCTAATGAGTTTGTTGTGTGAGACCCACAAGTTCATTGGACAGTCCTTGGGTAACTGAAAGATGATTTTTTTTTCTTGTGATTACTGAATTCCTCCACTCCTAACAACTCAGAAGGCATCCTACATGTGGCGGCTATTAGAATGCACTGCTCTGATCTACTGCTATAGGAATCTTCTACCCCTCTCAATCCATCACCCTCTTGATGCTGAGGCCACATTTCCTACAGGCTGTTCCCACCCAGTGAATGAGCTTGGTAGGAGTACTGATACAAGCTCTTTCCAGCTACAGGTGAGACACTTCTTACAGATGGATCTGGCTCCAGGTCTCCCCATTGGTCAGGCTAAACCTTTCTTGGGGCTGCACCGTGGTCTAAGACTCCTCCTTCCCTCTCCCCTCCCGTGGATGTCAGACATTCACTGCAGTTTGGAAGCTCTTTCCTTCATTCCTTCTCCCCTCCTTCTTCAATAAATCTCTTGCACATCTCATTCTATCTTGGTATCTGCTTCTGGGTAGACAGAAACTAACACATTCATGTACTATCTTATTTTTGCTTTATGGTTGCAAGCAGGTACTTATAGAGAGAAAAATTGAGGCAAAGGTTTAACAATCTGCCAAACGAATACTATAATTCAGTGACCAATCTCAGTTCCATCTTTCATTTAACAGACATTTACTGAATGACTACTACATGCTTGGCTCTAGAGCTTATCCTAAGAGTAAAGAGTTCCTTTTGAAGGGTTTTATGTAAGAGAGTGGGATGCTCATATTTGTGATACAATAAGATAATTTTGCTGCAAAGTGGAAAATGAATTAAAGGGGACCAAGGCCAGAATAGCGGAGGCCAGAGCAGAGGCTGGTGCAGACGTTCCAAGAAAAGAAGATGGTGGTGTGTGAGGGTCACCCCAGTGTCAATAGAAGAGGCAGGGAAATATTTAGAGGGGAAAATAGAGAAGATTGGTGGTACCATAGATATTTACTCTGGACCAGGCCCTGGGCTCTGCTCTGGGAAGATGGAGAACAAAAGACACATTTCCAACTGTCCAGAAATATTTGGCTGACTTTTGTTCAAAGATGTGTAAGTAAAAGAAGCTTTAGTTTACTCCAGTTCCGTAAGACCCAAGAAAATAATAGAAAACAGGAGGAAAAAACTCCAACTCTCCATCTCCAATAAAACAAGAATGTGTCCAAAAGCTTAAACCACAGACTATGACACACAGAAGTCAATTACTGGAAAGTATGCCAACACAAAGATGCAATGAGAAGACTTAAGCCTCAGACTCAGAACAGAATGCAGCCTTCTCCAAAAATAATTATCATAATAGTTGAAGGTCTAGCCAATGATCCTGTGACCAGCACAACCAGTACAAGGAAGAGTTTGGGAAAGACAGGGAGTCCTCTTGCGTGCATTCCCTAAAACAAAAGGAGTCAGGGGGGTTGGGGGTAAGACAGACTGAAATCCCATATTACTTTATTTTTTCTCTTCTGTATTTTATTTTAAAGATGTAGGGTACATATCAGAATTAGTTACATAAGTGGTCTACGTACAGGTGAAGTCTGGGCCTCCTACCGGTTCTCACTTCCCCTGGTTTAGGATCAGGTACTCTTAGTGATGTTAGGTGCCTCCCCCTCCCCTGACAGTGTCCCAGTGCTGTCAATTTCTTTCTTGTAGTATTGTAATAAATGTTCAGGACCCACTCGGAGTGAGAACATGTGGTACTCAGTTCTTTGTTTCTATGATAGATCATTGAGTATGATAGACTCTAAATCCATCCAAGTTACTGCAAAGTTCATAATTTTGTCCTCTTTATGGCTGCATAATATTCTACCATGTATACGTACCACATTTTAAAAACTACAATCCACTTACAATGAGCGGTATGGTTGTTTCCATGTTTTTGCTATTGTGAATAGTGCAGCACTAAACATGTGTGCACAGGTATCTGTGAGAATGATTTGAATTCCTCTGGGTATATTCCCAGAAGGGGAATTGTTGGCCATATGGAAGATCAATTTCCAGATCTTTTATTATTTTTTTTGAGTTGAAGTCTCACTCCGTCGCCCAGACTGGAGTGCAGTGGCCGCTCCCGGCCACCGCAGCCTCCACCTACTGGGCTCCGGCGATCCTTCCGCCTCAACCTTCCAAGTAGCTGGAACTACAGGAGCGTGCTACCACGCCTGGCTAATTTTTGATTTATTGAGGTCTCGCCAAGTTGCCCAGGCGGGTCTCGAACCCGTGGGCTCAGGCAATCCACTCACCTCAGCCTCCCAAGGTGCAGGATTACAGGCTGAGCCACCGAGCCCGGCTTCCAGATCTTTTAAAAAGAAAAAAGGAAAAAAATCGCCATACTGTTTTCTGTAGAGGTTGTACTAGTTTACACTTCCACCAATAGTGTAGAAGTATTCCCTTTTCCCATATTACTTTCTACACCCAGAAGTGAAGCGAGGTTGAAGGAGAGAAGGAAAAAACCAATTATCAGCCCTTGAGACAAAGACTGTGACTTACTGGGCTTCACTGTGTGTCAAATTGCCTTCTTGCTGCAACTAGAGCCTGCTAGCCATATCTGCCTCGTTGCCTTTTTTTGTTCTATTGTAAGTTAAGAATGTTTTTTACCTTTTAAAATGGACTTTTAAAAAAATCAAACATTTCAATGTCCATGCATAAGATTTTATTGGAATACAGCCATGCTCATTTGTTTATATATTGTCTATGGCTGTTTTGGGGATATGTAAATATTAGTCTGCTAGTGCTGCCAAAACAAAATGTCACAGACTGAATAGTTTAAGCAACCAACATTTATTTTCTCACAGTTCTGCAGGATAGGGAGTCCAAGGTGTCAGCCAGGTTGGTTTCTCCTGAGGCCTCTCTCCTTGGTTGGCAGAAGGCCACCTTCTTGCTGTCCCCTCACATGGTCTTTTCCCCCATGTAGGTGCTCCCTCCTGTATCTCTTTCCCTTCTTCTGAGGACACCAGTCCTATTGGATTAGATCCCTACCCTTTTGAGCTGATTTAACCTTAATTACCTCTTTAAAAGCCCTAGTTCCCAATACAGTCAAATGCCATGGATTAGAGCTTCGACCAGTTTTGGGGAAGTTATGGTCTGAATGCTTGTGTCTGCTAAAAATGTATATGTTGAGACCTAATTATCAGTGCATTAATGTGATGGTGTTAGAAGGCGGGGGCTTGGAGAAGTGATTAGGTTATGATGACAGAGCTCCTATGAACAGGATTAATGTTCTTATAGGAATGACTGTGCCTTGTCCACCACGAGGGGGCATAGGGAGAAGGTGTCATCTGTGAATCAAAAAGTTGGGTTCTCACTAGATAACAAATCTGCTAGTGCCTTGATCTTGGACTTTCCAGCCTCTAGAACTGTGATAAATAGATATCTGCTGTTTATAAGCTACAGAGTTTATGATATCTTTGTTATAGTAGCCCAAACGGACTTAACATGAAGGACACAATTCAGTCCTTAACGGACTATAATGATAGACTTGAGTAACTGAAACAGTGACTGTATGGCTCTCAAAGTCTGAAATATTTACTATTTGACCTTCCACAGAATAAGTTTGCCAAAGAGTGATAGAAGACACTCTGGGCAAAATAAATAATAGATTTGGTGACAGAGTGTGACAACACAACAAACTGCCTCAGTTAACATTTTACCTCAGTCCTAGGCTCATATTTTTCCTTTACAAATAGGATGTAGTATTAAAATATGAATAATAATCATAAAGAAAGCCCCAAGGGACATGTAAAAAGAAATTTGGAAAAAAAAATGTGTATGTGTGGTGGGGCAGGGTGGAAACACAATAGATATAGATCACAAATACATTTCTAAAAGAAATTAAATATTAATTCAGAATAATAGTTCTCCACAGTTTCAAAGAAATTATAGAAAGTATAATCTCTTTAACAGCTTTTAAGCTAAAATAAGAAATACACTTATTAAGACAATATAAGACAATCCAAGGGCTTAGAATTGAAATAGAAGAGAAACATAATACTGCTAACACCTAGTAGTCACACTAAATAATTTGATGAAGTTGTAAGGAACAAACAAAGATACAAAAATCATTGTGGCAAAGGTGACAGACATAGAAGAAAAAAGAAAAATCCAACATACGGAAAATTGGCCACTTGTATACCTAATTCTGAATTGTACCCTACATCTTTAAAATAAAATAAAATAAAGATGGCAATGGAACAGGTCGAACTATGAGAGTCTCTGCAAAAGCAAATGTCTATAAAGACTCTCCACATGAGTGGGTGTGCACCGGTGGGTGAGTAAAAGTCTGTTTGATGGGAGACTCAGGTTCATGCACTTGGGGCTCTCCTCTGGAGGTGACTGCAATCCCCCATTGCCCTGAGATTGGAGCCCCCAACACACTGGATTGTCTGTTATTCTCGGGGCTTTCTTGAGCGGATACAGCAGAGAACAGCTGCTCCTCACCACCTGGCAGCTGGCCCATGCCTTCACCTGCAGCAGCAGAACAGACACAAGCCCTAGGAACCATGGAGAAGGCAGGACGTGGATATTTGAAATGGAGCCCTGCCACTGGTGAGGCAACGCCAACTGGTACCATTTTCTCTGTCCTGAGATGGGCAGAGACCTGCATTGCCCTGCCTACTCTGTCCAGCTTCCAACCTGAGACCCAGAAGCTATCTTCTCATCAGATCAGACTCAAAGAGAAACAGACACCCCTGCCCCACACGGAAACAGGCATAGACATGTCAAATCTGAGTGGAAGCCTTGACAGCAGGGGCAGCAAGTTGGGTGAATCTACAGCTGATCCATCCTCCTCCCCCAGTAGTTCGGGGCATCTGACCCACACTGACAACAACTCTATCAACCTGGGCTGAGAGCAGAGGGGAAAGACTGGAGACCGGAGCCACTTCTTAAGGTGGTGGCGACACCTGAAAGGAAGTTGGAGTTATGGAAATGACCACAGAGTGAGTTTTGTGTTTTTGTGTGTGGGGGGGTTGTTTTTGTTTTTTGCTTGTTTGTTTTTTATTTTAGTTTTTATCTCCTCTCTCTTTCGTTTTTGTCTACATTTTTGTACTTGCTCTGTTTCTGTAATTTTAATGTAGCTTTTTTTTAGATTTTCTGTGGTAGTTTTGAGAGAGTACATTAATAGGGGATTGTTTGTTTGTATGATTGTCTGTATGGTTTTGTTGTTGTTGTTGTTATTTCTGTCTTTGTTTGTTTCACTGTTTATTCTTTAGTTGGTACTCTTGTCTGTTTTCCCTCTTCTTCTACTCTCTATCTACCTTCCTTTTGTCTTGCTCCTTCTTTTTTCCATTCTTTTTCTTTTTCTTACCTCATGTTGCTTGTAGGAGGCAAACATACATGCCCACTTCATGGACAGATTATAAGGCGACGGGAAGTGGGTTTCAGGGGGCCCACACACCTGTCAGCAGATACTGTGATCTGCAGATAGCTTCTGAATCACAGCTCCCCCCTTAATGATATCTCAAAACTACAAAAAGCACAGCTCCCCCACCCCCAGTCCAGCTTCAGAATTGAACAAAGTCAGAGGATCTACATAAGGAAGAAAAGGAGATTGAGAAAACAAAAGTAAAAACTATCCCCCCATCACTGAACAACAGAATTTAAAAAGAGGTTAAAAAAATGGAAGTGGGGAGGAAAACTACACAAATGAAGAAAAACCAAAGGAAGAACATAGGTCTCACCCCAACCCCTTGGAGGTCAACCACTGAGAATACACACTTTGGAACTCAAAAAACGAAAAGCCCCCAGAATGACTGGTCTCAAACCACAAACACAGATATTAAGATATTAACGGAGAGAATAAATAGAAATGAGGAGAGACAAAAGGAAAGAATGAAGGAGTTGATAACTGATATCGTAGCAATAAAAAATATAGTGAATGAAATAAATAACAGACTGATAACCATGGAAAACAGAATATAACCAAGCAGAAGAAAGAATCTCAGAGCTTGAGAACCAAAGTATGGAACTAGCATGAACTATGAAAAACACAGAAAAGAATCTTAAAAAGACAGACAAAAACTTCTAAGAGATGAGTGATTATTTCAAGAGGTCGAACCTAAGATTAATTGGAATCCCTGAGGCAGATAAAGAGACAGAGACCACCCTGGAACAAAAACTCCATGATGTTATCCAAGAAAACTTCCCTTATCTCATCAGTGATGCAATAAATCAAACACAAGAGATTCAGAGAACCCCTGAAAGACAACAAATGAAAAGACCAACTCCTAGACACATAGTAATTTGCCTACACAAAGTAGTATAAAAGAAAAAACTTTAGAGGCAGCAAGAGAGAAAGGTCAGACTACCTACCAGGGAAGACCAATTAGAATAGCAGCAGACTTATCTACAGAAAACCTTCAGGGTAGGAGAGCTTGGAGTCCAATCTTCAAAGTTCTCAAAGATAAACAATTTCAACCAAGAATTACCTACCCAGTTAGGTTAAATTTCATCAGTGATGGAGAATTAAAATCCTTTCCAGACATTTAATTCCTAAGAGTTTTCACCACCTTCAGACCAGCTCTACAAGAAACACTTTAGAAAGTATTAAACACAGAAGAAAGAGGAAAAAAATGACAACACCCTTCCCAAAAATGCAGGAAAAAGATGGAAAACACACATAAATCTACCCAAAAATCAAAGGAAAGTCAACAAACAAATAAACAAACAGCAGCAACAACAATAAACTCTATAAGAATCTCATGACAGGGATAAACTCTCACATTTCAGTAATTAGCCTGAATGTGAATGGACCAAATGCAACACTGAAAAGACATAGAATGGCAAATTGGATAAAATATCATGATGCAACAATATGTTGTCTCCAGGAGACACATCTCACTAGGAAGGACACTTATAGACTCAAAGTAAGAGGATGGAAAACAAATTTTCAGGTGAACAGAACACAAAAGAAAGCAAGAGTCGCAATCTTAATATCAGACAAAATACTCTTTAATCTATCAAAAATTTAAAAAGATACTGAAATCACTACATAATTATAAAATGTTCAATCCATCAACAAGAAATATCCATCATAACCATATATGCATCCAACATAAGAGCACCAACTTCCATAGAGCAACTTCTAGGTAAACTAAAAAAAGATATTGACTCTAACACTATCATAGCTGGGGACTGAAATAGACTACTAACAACCCTAGACAGATCATCAAGCCAAAAATCAACAAGGAGATCCAGAACCTCAACGTGAAGCTTGACCAAATGGACTTAATTGATACCTACTGAATACTCCAGCCAACAACAACAAAATACACATTCTACTCATCACCACATGGAAGATACTCTAAGATTGACCACATTCTTGGCCATAAATCAAGTATAAACAAATTCCATGAGAATGAAATACTACCATGCACCTTCTCAGAACACAGTGCAATAAAAATAAATATCAACACCAATGAAGTTTCTCCAAAACCCACAAAGACATGGACACTAAACAGCATGATGCTAAACAACTCCTGAGTCAAAACAGAAATCAAAACTGAAATTAAAAGATTCCTGGAAACAAATGAAAATGAAGAAACATCTTAACAAAATCTCTGGAATGCCATGAAGACAGTACTAAGAGGGGAATTCATATCTCTACAAACACATATGAAGAAAATGGAAAGGTCAAAAGTTAATAGTCTAATAAATCACCTACGGAAGTTGGAAAAGCAAGACCATCAAAATCTAACTCCAGCAGAAGAATATAGATCACCAAAATAAAAGCCCAAATTCAGGACAAAGAGGACAAAAATATGATACAAAAAAAAATCAATGAAATCAAAAGCTGGTTCTTTGAAAGGATAAACAAGATTGATGGACCGCTAGCTAGACTGACCAAGAAAAAGAGAGAAAAAGCCCAAATCAACACAACCAGAAACGCAAAAGATCAAGTCACAACTGACCCTGAAGAAATACAAAAGATTATCAGAGATTACTATGTACACTTGTATGGAAACAAACTTGAAAACCTAATGAAGTGGAGGACTTTCTGACATCACACGACCTCCCTAGGTTGAAACAGAAGAAATTGAGGCCCTAAATAGACTAATAACAACCCAGGACATTGCGTATGTCATAAGAAAACTACCTACAAAAAAAAAAAAAAAAAAAAGCCCTGCACCAGATGACTTTCCAGCAGAATTCTACAAAACATACAAGGAGGAGCTGATACCAAACCTATTGAAAGTATTCCAGATAATCAAGAAAGATGGAACTCTCCCCAAAGCATTTCATGAAGCTAACAACACAGTGATACCCAAACCAGGTAAAGATTCAACAAAGAAAGAGAACTATAGGCCAATATCCTTGATGAGCACAGATGCTAAAATTCCCAACAAGATTCTAGCATACTGGATCCAACAGCACATCTCAAAAATCACCCACCATGACCAAATAGGCTTCATCCCTGAGATCCAGGGCTGGTTTAATATTGGCAAGACCATAACCGTAATTAAATACACCAACAGATGTAAAAACAAAAACTGAATGATTATATCGTTAAATGCGGAAATTTTTTTAATAAAATCCAGCACACCTTCTTGATAAAAACTCTTGAACATCTAGGCATAGATGGAACATACCTCAAAATAGTAAGAACCATGTATGAGAAACCCACAGCTAGCATACTGCTATACACACAGAAATTGGAACCATTTCCCCTGAAAACTGGAACAAGACAAGAATGCCCACTCTCACTCCTCTTGTTCAACATAGTTTTGGAAGTCCTAACTAGAACAATCAGACAAGAGAGGATATCAGGGGTATCCAAATAGGAAAAGAGGAAGTCAAGATATCCCTCTTTGCAGAGGACATGATTCTATACCTTGAAAACCTAAAAGAACCTGTCAAAACCTTCTTGTGCTGACAAAGGATTTTGGCAACATCTTAGGGTATAAAATAAATTTGCAAAACACAGTCACATTCCTATACACCAACTATAAACAAACAGAAACCCAAATAAAAAGTGCAATCCCATTCACAATAGCCACACACACACACACAAAGAAATACGTTGGCATCTTCCTAATCAGAGATATGAAAAGCCTTTACAATGAAAACTACAAAACACTGCTCAAAGAAGTAAAAATTGACACAAATGAAAAAATATTCCATGCTCATGGATTGGAAGAATCAACATTGTTTAGTTGTCTATCCTATGCAAGACAATCTACAGATTTAACTCAATACCCTTTAAATTACCAGCAGCATTCTTCTCAGACCTGGATATGACAATACAGGAATTCACATTGAAACATAAATGACCACGAATAGTCAAAACAATCCTCAGCAAAACAAACAAACAAACAAAAAACAAAGCAGGAGGTTTCATACTCCCAGACTTTAAGCTTTATTATAAAGCTACAATAATCAAAACAGCCTGGTATTGGTACAAGAACAGGCATATAGACCAATGGAACAGGATAGAGATTCCATAAGCAGAACCCCAATTTCTCAACCAACTCATCTTTGACAAAGCCTTCACCACTGGGGAGAGGAGAACCCGTTAAGTAAATGATGCTGGGGAAACTGGTTGACTGCATGTAGAAGATTAAAACAGGACCCCAGCCGGGCTCTGTGGCTCAGCCTGTAATCCCGCGCCTTTCGGAGGCTGAGGTGAGTGGATTGCCTGAGCCCGCGGGTTCGAGACCTGCCTGGGCAAGCAAGACCTCATCTCTACAATAAATCAAAAAATTAGCCGGGTGTGGTAGCGCGCGCCTGTAGTTCCAGCTACTTGGAAGGCTGAGG
>CAUYQG010240738.1:0-11445 GCA_963574415.1 Tarsius wallacei | reverse complement strand
TCCTCCCCTCTCCCACGCTCCTTCTTGGGTGACTCCAGCTACTCAGTTTGGACCCCAACTGTTATGCTGTAGGGTCCCCTAGTCGGGGGATCCCTGGGTGGGGCCAGTGCTACATGCAGCTGGAGGAGAGGTGGCAGGAAGACCCCTGACAGTGTCAGGCCCCGGGGGAAGCCTTGGGGAAACAGATCTGAAACATGCATTCCCACCACAGCCCGAGTGCCTGCAGGAGACTTGCTCGCTTTGTTTGCTTGCTGTGTCTCTGGAACAATGCCGGCTCAAGGCTGGCACACACTCAGTGATGATTCCTGCTTGGCCCAGTTCTTAGATTATTGGCCCAGAGCCAGGAAGGAACAAGGGGCGATTGGCAAGCCTGACAAGAGTCGTCTCCTGTGTGACGTTGAGTGTGTGTGTTGGTGAGCCCAGTAGGAATCATCTCTGTCTCGTGTGTTGCAGGTGTGTGCTGAAATGAGTTGGATATCGGAATCCTCTGTGCATTCTCAGCAAAACAGCTTTATCCCTGCAAGAAGCATTTAAACTACCGAGGAGTAATAGTCAAGGCACTGGAAATAATTTCATCATACCTTTTAATAGCTACTGCCAGCTGCTCTGTGCTTATCATTTAATACTGCTCTTTTTTTGAAGAAAAAAAAAAAAAATTAAAGCCAGGCATGGTGGCTCATGGCTATAATCCCAGCATTTTGGGAGGTGGAGTTGAAAGAATTGAGTGAGCCCAGGGGTCCGTGACCAGCCTTGGCAGCTTGGCGAGACCTCATCTCCACAATAAGTCAAAAAATTAGATGGGCATGGTGGTGAGTGCCTGTGATTCTAGCTACTTGGAAGGCTTAGGTGGAAGGATCGCCTGAGCCCAGAAGGTCGAGGCTGTGGTAGCCATGATCATGCCAATGTATTCTAGCCTGGGAGTAAAAGCGAGACTCTGACTCAAAAAATAATTTTAAAAAATTTTAAGTTGATTTACTCTGGCCAATATGAGTGACCTCAGGCCCAGAAACACCCATCCTCAGGACGTCCTAAGGACATGTGCCACCCCCTCCCCATGGTTCAATGGTAGCTTGGTTATATACAATTTAAGGAGGCAGAAGTTACAAAAACCATAAATTAATATATGTGAGATATTCATTAGTTCAGGGAAGGAGGGGCATTTCCAAGCGAGAACTTGCAGGTGATAAGTGGATTCAAAGATTTCCTGAAGGTGATTTGTAGTACCTATCTGAGGGATTTGGGCTATTAGTAGAGAGAGGTTTTGCTGAAATAGCTTTGCCCTTGATGGCTGGGATGCAAAGCCTCCCTCCTTCTTTTAAAAAGAGGCTGGACACAGTGGCTCACGTCTGTCTACTTGGAAGGATCACCTGGGCCCAGCCAGTCGAGGCTGCAGTGGCTGTGAGTATGCCATTGCACTCTAGCCTGGGTGACAGAGGGAGATTCCAACTCAAGAAAAAAAAAAAAAAAAAGCTTGATATGGTGGCTCACGCTTGTAATCCCAGCACTTTGGGAGGTGGAGGCGAGAGGATTGCCTGAGCCCAGGGATTTGAGACCAGCGTGGGCAGCATGGTGAGACCTCATCTCTATAATAAATCTAAAAATTAGTTGGGTGTGGTGGTGGGCGCCTGTAGTTCCAGCTACTTAGAAGGCTGAGGCAGAAGGATCACATGAGCATAGCAGGTCGAGGCTGCAGTGGGCGTGCTACTGCATTCCAGCCTGGATGACTCCAACTCAAGCAAGCAAACAAAAAACATCTAAAGTGAGACTGCTGGAGGCTAAGCTGAGAATTCTTACTCGTTCTCTGGTTGCAGGTGGAGTCATCCCCTGGAATGCCGTTGGCGTTCCATGCATAGGCCTTGATGGTGTACAGCGTCCCAGCTTCCAGCCTGGTAAACGTCCAGGAGGTGTCGGTCGTGTTCTCCTTCCACACACTACCCAGACCATTGGCTCGCATGATGGACACGGAGAACCCGATTGCCATGTACACAGCCTCCCACTGCACCAGAATCGAGTCTGAACTTGGAGAGCTGACTTCTAGGATTGGGGCAGCCAATACTAAAAGGACAAAAACACATGACTTTGTGTTACCAAGGCCCAACAGAGGATCATGCAAACTCAAGGATAAGTAAATCAAGGTTGGTTGTTCTTATTATAAAAGAATGATCTGCTTTATAAAAGGATTCACAACAGCCGGGCATGGTGGCTCACGCTTGTAATCCCAGCACTTTGGGAGGCTGGGATTACACCCAGCTACCCCCGAGCTAGGAGGATTGCCTGAGCCCAGGGGTTTGAAACCAGCCTGGGCAACTTGAGGAGACCTCATCTCTACAATAAATTTAAAAAGTAGCTGGGTGTAGGGGCAGGTGCCTGTGGTTCCGGCTACTTGGAAGGTCGAGGCTGTGGTGGCCGTGAGCACGCCACTGCACTCCAGCCTGGATGACAGAGTGAGACTCCAACTCAAAAAATATTTCAAAAGGATTCACAACAGAACTCCATTAAATAATTGCTATTTAAGCATGTGTTAGTCATAAGTGATTTGGCAGAGGAATGGGGAACAAAGAAACTCTAAGTATTAATTAGGAACTACTTTCAACTGGAAGCTGGTCAGAAATTAGGTAAAACATCTCTGTAATCATACTTATAAATCAATAGGGAAGCGATATGCACTGTTATTTTATTTATTTATTTATTTGAGTCAGAGTCTCACTCTGTCACCCAGACTGGAGTGCAATGGCACACTCACAGCCACCGCAGCCTCTACCTGCGGGACTCAGGTGATCCTTCCGCCTCAGTCTTCCAAGTAGCTGGAACTACAGGCACAAACCACCATGCCTGGTTACTTTTTTGATTTATTGTAGAGACAAGGTCTCACCGAGTTGCCAAGGCTGGTCTCGAACCCCTGGGCTCAGGCTATCCTCTCGCCTTGGCCTCCCAAAGTGCTGGGATTACCGGCGTGAGTCACTGCACCCAGCATTTATTTTATGTTATTTTATTTTTGACTCAGAATCTCACTCTGTTGCCCAGGCTGGAGTGCAGTGGCACGTTCACGGCTCACTGGAGACTCGACCTCCTGGGCTCAGGCAATCCTTCTGCCTCAGCCTCCCAGGTACAGGTGTGCACCACCACGCCTGGTTAATTTCTTGTAGAGATGTGGTCCTGCTATGTTGCCCAGGCTGGTCTCGAACCTGTGGGCTCAGGCAATCCTCTGCCTCCCAAAGTGCTGGGATTGCAGGAGTGAGCCACCGCACCCAGCCTTCCTATGCCAGAGACTTAAAAGCAGTTATGCTTTTAAAGGCGCCCAGGGATTGGCTTTATTTTCCAAAGTAAAGCATCAGACATTCAGATGCCACCACTTCCACAGATACCTGAGCTCCCAAAAAGCATCATTTGGTTGTTTTCACTTCAGGGTCCTGAATTGTGGGCATTCACGTGACACCCAATCACATCATGCACCTGCAGCACCAGTGTCACCAACTCAGGTCACAAGCACATGCTCAATGGAGGCTGAGTAGTCGGCTACCTGTCTTTGCCTGCTTTGGGGGTGAGGCCTGGCTTCTCCCGGTAGCGCTGACAGATCTGATGGTGATTTGGTACAAGGTCGCAGCCTTCAGGCCCGTCACGGTGCCCGGGGAATTGGTCACCATGGTCTCAATGACCGTGTCTCCATCTTCGGCCGTGAGGAGGTAACTGGTGGCGCCTGGCACTGTAGCCCATTCTACGGTGATACTGTTGCTGATTTTTGAATATGCCTGATCAATGGTGGGTATTTCAGGAGCTGAAAGAGATTTTAGAGTGGTACAAGATACCTGCAACGATTCCTTTTTTTCCATCATTTTACTCTTCAAACTGAGTCATTCGCATGCTCGGACAGACTTGTTCTTATTTTCCAGATCAGGGGGAAAAAAAAACAGAAAAAGAAAAAGAAAGGCCAAGAAACCTCTCATTCAGGGATGGTATTTCAAAATTTGCACTTTTTTTTTTTTTAGTCAGTGTCTCACTCTGTTGCCAAGGCTGGAGGGCAGTGATTACAATCATGGCCCACCATGCCTGGCAATTTTTGGATTTTTTTTGTGGAGACGAGGTCTCGCTATGTTGCCCAGGCTGGTCTCCAACTCCTGGACTCAAGCGATCCTCCTGCCTCGGCATTCCAAAGTGTTGAGATTATAGGCGTGAGCCACTATGCCCTGCCTATTTGCACTTCTTGTACTTTTGAAAGAGTTAGCCTAGCTTGGGAAGTGATTGTAGGGAGGACTCTGGGAAGAGAGAGAATAGAGCCCGGCTCGGTGGCTCAGCCTGTAATCCCGCGCTTTGGGAGGCTGAGGTGAGTGGATTGCCTGAGCCCGCGGGTTCAAGACCCGCCTGGGCAACTTGGCGAGACCTCATCTCTACAATAAATCAAAAAATCAGCCGGGCTGGTAGCGCGTGTCTGTAATTCTGGCTACTCGGAAGGCTGAGGCGGAAGGATCGCTGGAGCCCAGCAGATCGAGGCTGCAGTGGCCGGGAGTGGCCACTGCACTCCAGTCTGGGCGACAGAATGAGACTCCAACTCAAAAAAAAAAAAAAGAGAGAGAGAGAATAGTTGCCGGACTTTTTTCCAGAGGATTCCACCCTGGTTCTGCCATCGGCCTCCTCTCCCTTCACACTGCGCTGCGTGGCTCCCTGTGACCAGCCTCTATGCCCCACCTCCTCCCGGGGTGGCTTTGGTCACGGTTGTGGTCACACCCCGTGCACTTTGAACGTTTCCTAAATGGCATTCAAGCTAATGGAGGAAGGAGGGAGAAATGAATTCTTTGTTATCATGACTCCACAGCACTTTCTTTCATATCACCAGAGTGGAATCATCTTCAGATCCTTCTTCTAAAATGAAAGTAGAGACCGGGCATGGTGGCTCACACCTGTAATCCCAGCACTTTGGGAGGCTGAGACGGGAGGATTGCTTGAGCCCCAGATTTTGAGTCCAGTCTGGGCAACTTGGCAAGACCAAGTTTCGTCTCTACAAAAATTCCACATAAAATAAAAATACACAAGCAAGAACAGGACTGGGTGCGGTGGCTCATGCCTGTAATCCCAGCACTTTGGGAGGCCAAGACGGGAGGACCATGTGAACCTAGGAGTTCAAGACCAGCCTGGGCAGCACAGCAAGACTCCGTTTCTATCTTTAAAAAAATGAATTAAATAAAAGGCAACTTTATTCTCCCTTTCTCGGTCAAAACATCTGCCTCGGCATAGAGACTGAGCTGCTGGGGCCCTCCTCCTGCGGGCCTGGCCGTGGTGTGCCAGGGGACCGTGGCTGCGTATGTCCCAAGCTCACACAAAGCATTCCTGCGCGTGGCGGATGGGGTAGGTGGTATCGCGTGGGAATCAGACTGACGACTTTCCAAAAATCCGTGGACACCAACGCGTCCTGGGTGTAGGGGATCCAAGTAGAAGGAAAAGTCAAGCGGAAAGAGCTGGGCTTTAAGTCAGAAACCGGCCCTTGGCCTTCTATGCTTCAGACACTGTTTGTCAGGTGAAAGCACTCCATGCAGGAGGAGGAAACACAGACAGGAGCGCGACTTGTCGGTGTGGATGCCCCCCTCCCCCGAGCTGGCTCCCTGTGGGCCCGGACCCCTTCCCTTTCTGTACCCGAGGCCCCAAGGGTTGGCTTTGGCAGCGTCTCAGAAGCAACCCTGCTGCAAAAATGAACAAAGTCTCCTCTGTGTGTTGGCCAGACATTCCTTGAACATCACCCAGCACTGTCTCTTCTGCCACTGAAAGAAAATGATGACGGTCATCTGTGCTGGGGACACGTCGCAGGCCTGCCTGTCCCGGCCACTGGCCGATGACAGCCCCATCTGTGGAAGGGCCTATGTCCCCTCTACCTGCAGAACAGAAGGCCCCAGCCAAGGCGCCCCCTTCCATCACACACACACACACACACACACACACACACACACACACACACACACACCCCTCTTCTGCTCTCCCGGTATTTGTCCTGTGCTATCTGCCTTCATTCTCATTCTTGCTGTCTCTCAACTCCTTCTGTTTCCTCTGTCCCACCGTGAACCCCATCTCGTGTGTTAGCCAGTCCTGCTCTTTAGGATGGATTCACTTCCTAGGAAAATGACAACCAAACTAGCCACAGACATAGGAGGCCTGATGGTGCACTCACCGAGTGGCTTGAAAGGCATCTAAAAGGCTGGGCGTGGTGGCTCACGCCTGGAATCCCAGCACTTTGGGAGGCCAGAGCGAGAGGATTGCTTGAGCCCAGGAGTTCGAGACCAGCCTGGGCAACATGGTGACACCTTCTCTACAAAATTTGAAAAAAAATAGCCAGGTGTGGTGGCACACACCTATAGTTCCAGCTACTCAGGAGGCTGAAACAGAAGGAATGCCTGAACCTAGGAGTTTGAGGCTGCAGTGAGCTGTGATCGTGCCACTGCACTCCAGCCTGGGCGACAGAATGAGACCTTGACACACACACACACCACAAAACAAAAACCAGTGCTGAAAGAAGGAAGGAAGGAAGGAAGGAAGGAAGGAAGGAAGGAAGGAAGGAAGGTAGGAAGGAAAGGCATCTAAAAGGCTAGCGTGACAGATTCTGTCCCCACACGCCTGTCACAGGGCCTGACGACTCCACAGAACTTGCCTTCCTGAACTAAGCCAGGACTAGCACATTCTCCCAGAAGGAGGAATACGGGAAGCCAGGATCAGCAGAATGAAACATGGAGTGGTGTGACAGGACCACAGCAAAGGATTTGGATCTGGGCACTCTGTGTTTGAGCCCTGACTCTGCCATTTACTTTTGTGTGTGACACGTGTGAGTCATTCAGCCTCTTCTAGTATCAGTTTTCTCCCTTGAGAAATGAGGAAGACTAATGATATCTACATTTTAGGATTGTAAAAATTAAGTGAAACAATGTATTTAAGGGCACTTTGAAAGCGTGTGTGAGCCCGGTGCGGAGGCTCATGCCACTGATCCCAGCACTTTGGGAGGCCAAGGTGGGAGGATTGCTTGAGTCCAGGAGTTCATGACCAGCCTGGGCAACATAGCAAGACCCCATCTCTACAGAATATCCAAAAATTAGTCGGGTGGGTTGGTGCGCGCCTGTAGTCCCAGCTACTCGGGAGGCTCAGGCAGAAGGATTGCCTGAGCCACCTCTGAACTATGTTCCCCTTTAAGAGATGAGAAGCTCGAGTACAGGCTCTGTGAAATAGCAGCTGCTCCTTCCTTATCTACGGTTAACCCACTTAATCAAAGGAAAACCTTATTCCCTGGATGTGCCACCAAACCCCTCTGATCATTTAGAAATGAAACCCTTTGGTCATACCAGGCCCAATGGCTCCTCACGCCTGTCATCTCAGCACTTTGGGAGGCTGAGGTGAGAGGACTGCCTGAACCCATGGGTTCAAGACCAGCCTGGGCAACATGGCAAGACCTCATCTCTACAATTAATTAAAAAAAAAAAAAAAACCAGCCAGGTGTGGTGGCACACACTTGTCATCTCAGCACTTTGGAAGGCTGAGGCAGAAGGATCACCTGAGCCCAGCAGGTTGAGGCTGCGGTGGCCGGGAGTGTGCCACTGCACTCCAGCTTAGGCAACAGAGTGAGACTCTGTCTCAAAAAACAACAGCAACAACAAAATAAGCTAGATAATTATTTTTGCCTTCAGTCATTTATTCAAGAAAAATAGAAGTCAAACCTTTTTAAAAGAAAGCCCCCTATGAAAAAGATACCTGTGGCCAGGTTCGGTGGCTCAGCCTGTAATCCCGTGCTTTGGGAGGCCGAGGTGAGTGAATTGCCTGAGCCCGTGGGTTCGAGACTCGCCCAGGCAACTTGGCGAGACCTCATCTCTACAATCAATCAAAAATTAGCTAGGCGTGGTAGCGCGCGCCTGTAGTTCCAGCTACTTGGAAGGCTGAGGCGGAAGGATCGAGGCTGCGGTGGCCAGGAGTGTGCCACTCTACTCCAGTCTGAGTGACAGAGTGAGACTCCAACTCAAAAAAAAAAAAAAAAAAGAAAAGAAAAAGTTTCCTGCACATGCATTTTTATTGCAGCATTATTCACAATAGCAAAAACATGGAACCAACCATGCTGCCCATCGAAAGAGGACTGGAAAAAAATGTAGTACATATACATGATGGACTATTATGCAGTCATAAAGAAGGACAAAATTATGAACTTTGCAGCAACTTGGATTGATTTAGAGTCTATAATACTGAGTGATCTATCACAGAAACAAAGAACTGAGTACCACATGTTCTCACTCATAAGCGAACCTTGAACAATTATCATAATACTATAAGAAAGGCATTGGCAGTAGTGGGAAACTGCCAGGGAGAGAGGGCACATGTCATCAACAAGGGTACCTGCATAATGAACATTTATATACCTAATCCTGAATTGTACCCCACATCTTTTTTTTTT
Source organism: Tarsius wallacei (assembly GCA_963574415.1). Classification (NCBI taxonomy): domain Eukaryota; kingdom Metazoa; phylum Chordata; class Mammalia; order Primates; family Tarsiidae; genus Tarsius; species Tarsius wallacei. The sequence goes on along the minus strand of CAUYQG010240738.1, from coordinate 3,035 downwards.
TTTTTTTGAGTTGGAGTCTCACTGTCACTCAGACTGGAGTGCAGTGGCCACTCCCCACTGCAGCCTCGACCTGCTGGGCTCCGGTGATCCTTCCGCCTCAGCCTTCCAAGTAGCTGGAACTACAGGTGCGCGCTACCACGCCCAGCTAATTTTTGATTTATTGTAGAGATGAGGTCTCACCAAGCTGCCCAGGCAGGTCTCGAACCCGCGGGCTCAGGCAATCCACTCACCTCGGCCTCCCAAGGCGCTGGGATTACAGGCTGAGCCACCGAGCCCGGCCAACATCTTTAAAATTAAAAATTAAAAAAAAAGAAAATCCCTTTTCAACTCTGAGTTAAATTGTTTCCATTTTAAATAGACAATATTAGAAGCATAGAGTCCTTTTTTGAATAAAGTAGGTAATCTTGACAATTTAGTGAGATACAACATTTTTGATTTTCTCCTCTGACTCCGCAGAAGACTCCCCAGAATCCCCAGAAAAGTTATATAACATAGTTATATAACTTATATATAAGTTATATTCACTCATGGCTGGTGTGTATGAGGAAATGCCTGGCTACATGACTCTACATGTTACAGCATTCGATAAGAGGACCAAGCATACAGCACCCCCCGAGGACTTGACTTTTAAGCTCCATCCATGTTGTCTTACAAATTATCATCCCCCCAGTATCCACGATTGTTTTTGGCAACCAGAGTGAGTGCCCAGATAATGTGGATTTTTTTTTCCTGATATAGCCTTTATACTTCAGGGTAGCCCATGAATCAACAATAGAAATAGATATCAACTATGGCGAGGAAAAGCTTGCGCGTCAGAAAATGTTACCTGTTTTTGCAGAAGTGACCTGAAAAGAAAAGTTTAGAAAATTAGAACCATCAAGAAAAACACCATTTGGCTAAATGTAAAACATTTACATTTACACCAGAGCGATAACCAATTAACCACAACGTTTTTCTACCTAACGTGAGCCATCGTTCGATCCATACAGGTATTTATCCGCACAATTCACTTCCCAGCACCCAAGTCTCCCCCAAAGAAACCCGACATAGAATTTAGAGGCTGGAGGCAGATCTCATTACTATTTCGTTTTTTCCCCTTTGAATCTGCTCTATTGAACCAAGTCAGTAGCTGCTGACAGATTTTTCAGAAATCTTTGTTCTTAAAATATAATGATAATCTTGTTTTCTTTCTCTAGCATATCGCCTTAAATTTCAAACACACAAACATATGCCATCTGGTTTCGAACCCAAAGTATTTTAGTCTCTATCTCCCACTCCCCAGCCCTCCAAAGAAGAGAAAGACAATGAAAGATAATGTGTCTTTTTTCCCCCTGAATAGTTGCAGGTGGTTGGAAGGATGAACTCACCATGTTAAGACAGATAAGACAGACTCCAATCAAGGTCAGACATGTCTCCGGTCCACCAGCCATCCTGGCATGGCACAAAACAAAGCAAACCGGCCCTCTTTGGTCCCCAGGAGGGCGGCACCGTTGGTGGCTGGGATGTGGGCTGTGATGCTGGGAAGAGACCCCAGGAATGGCTCCTCCCCTTCAGTGAGGAGCTCACCTGTAATGAGGGGCACCTGGAGACCGGCAGGACAGCACTGCAAAGACTGGAAAAAAGGAGCGCGTTGGGGGAAGCCACTCCAGGAGGACCGAGAAGCGGCTGTCACTTTGGTTTCAAAGTCATCCATGGAATGCCCTCCTTTTCTCGTCAGAAAATTTTTTTTCCAAATGAAAGTTGTACCAAGCTGTACAGAAAATGGTCGATGTAGTGGAATGATTATTTTACACTTGGGGATCCTGACCAGTTTCATCTTTTGTTTTTCACCTTTATTCATTGTTTTTGATTGTTATTGTTTCAGTCCAATCACGCCTGTCATCCTAGCACTCTGGGAGGCCGACGCAGGAGGATTGCTTGAGCCCAGGAGTTCGGGACCAGCTTGGGTAACAAAGGGAGACTTTGTCTCTATAAAAAAAAAAAAAGAAAAACACACAAAAACTCAAAGTAAGTGATCAGTCCTGCTGTCAGGAGCAGTTTGCCACAAAGTGTCAATATGCAAGATAAAAAGGCAGGAACATGTCTCTGTGCTGAGAAAGATAGTGAGGGGACCCTAGTGAGCACACTACACTCTCATCCCCAGTACTACCCTGCAGTTCCACTACCTCTTTATTGGAAAACAGAGGGTTTCACTATGTTGCCCAGGCTTGTCTTGAACTCCTGGGTTTAAGCAATCCTCCTGTCTTGGCCTCCCTAGTACCTGGGACTACAGGCATGCAACACTGAGCGTGTAGTCCCAGTAGTTCCAGTACCTTTTATTCTAGAGCAATCGTCCTAGTTCAGGCTCTTCATAATAATAAGCATTTTTATTTTGCACTTTTTTTTTTTAATGGAGAAGAGGTCTCACCATCTTGCCCAAGCTAGTCTCGAACTCCGGGCTCAGACAATCCTCCCGCCTCAGCTTCCCAAAGTGCTGGGATTATAAGCATGAGCCACTGCACCCAGCCAATAATTAGCATTTATTCTAAGCATAACAATATATAATTCTAACAATAAATAAGTGCATAAATGATAACAAACATAATTAACTGGCTTGTTTGAAATCACACAAGAGTGAAATGGTTGAGCTGGAATTAAAATTTATCAGTCCGCCGGGCTCAGTGGCTCAGCCTGTAATCCCGCGCTTTGGGAGGTTGAGGTGAATGGATTGCCTGAGCCCGCGGGTTCGAGACCCGGCTGGGCAACTTGGCGAGACCTTGTCTCTACAATAAATCAAAAAATTAGCCGGGCGTGGTAGCGCGTGCCTGTAATTCCGACTACTCAGAAGGCTGGGGCGGAAGGATCACTGGAGCCCAGTGGGTCGAGACTGCAGTGGCCAGGAGCGGCCACTGCACTCCAGTCTGGGTGACAGAGTGAGACTCCAAATGAAAAAAAAAAAAAAAGAAGTGAGATCTTGCTATGTTGCCTAGGCTGATCTCAAACTCCTGGGCTCAAGTGATTCTTCCACCTCAGCCCCCCAAGGTGCTGGGACTGCA
>CAUYQG010240732.1:0-11016 GCA_963574415.1 Tarsius wallacei | reverse complement strand
TCAGGCTCCTGAGTAGCTGGGACTACAGATACATGCCACCATGCCCAGTTAATTTTTTGATTTATTGTAGAGATGAGGTCTCACCAAGTTGCCCAGGTGGGTCTCGAACCCACGGGCTTAGGCATTCCACTCACCTCAGCCTCCCAAAGCGCGGAATTACAGGCTGAGCCACCGAGCCCGGCTGAGTATTTTACTATTAAAAGCAGTTGACCAGTATTCTTGTAAATTTGGCACTTGAATTATTCCCATATTTATAACTGTGATAAAAACTAAAAATTCCGGCCGGGCTCGGTGGCTCAGTCTGTAATCCCGCACTTTGGGAGGCCAAGGTGAGTGAATTGCCTGAGCCTGTGGGTTCGAGACCCGCCTGGGCAACTTGGTGAAACCTCATCTGTACAATAAATCAAAAAATCAGCCGGGCATGGTAAGCGTGTGCCTGTAATTCCGGCTACTTGGAAGGCTGAGGCGGAAGGATCGCCGGAGCCCAGCAGGTCGAGGCTGCAGTGGCCGGGAGCGGCCACTGCACTCCAGTCTGGGTGACAGAGTGAGACTCCGACTCAAAAAAAAAAAAAAAAAAAAAACTAAAAGTTCCTGTCAGTCAACATCATGCCACTTATGCCAAATAGATTTGTGTGATAGCTGCTTTGCTCTTATTTTTTCACCCACATAACAATTTGTTTATTACGCTATCTACTAATTCATTTGTACAATACAGAGTAAAATATAGTCACTTCTCTTTTTTTTTTTTTTTTTTGAGTTGGAGTCGCACTCTGTTGCCCAGAGAGCAGCCCTTGCAGCCTCGACCTGCTGGGCTCTGGTGATCCTTCCTCCTCAGCCTTCCAAGTAGCTAGAACTACAGGCACACGCCACCATGCCTGGCTAATTTTTGATTTATTGTAGAGACGAGGTCTTGCCAAGTTGCCCGGGCAGGTCTCGAACCCGTGGGCTCAGGCAGTCCACTCGCTTCGGCCTCCCAAAGTGCTGGGATTACAGACTGAGCCACCACTGAGCCTGGCCACTTCTCTTATATCACTTGCTATTTGTGGTCCTGTTTCTCGAGGGTTTACAACAAAATTTATTCATGCTGGAAGATTGTCTTTTTCTGTAATAAATTCCCATTCTTCAGTAGGTTGTCTTCTACTTTTTCAAAACTACAAACACTTTCATCGCTATCACTTTTTATTACATTTGCCCGTTTTCTTCTTGGTGGGATAATATCACTATCACTACTGTCATTTTCTTCCACATCAGTGTTTATTTTTTCTAACTTATTTGTATAAAAGTCTAACTCATCTTCCCTGCTTATAGTATAACTCTCATTTTTGTCTTTTCATTTTGCCATTGTTCTACAAATTAAATGGAAAAAAATTATAATTGTACATTACAAAATCATGAAAGGAAATTTATCAAAAGATTATTACTTTCCCAGCTATACTTTTCTAAGTGCAGATAGATATATTCGATCTGTGCCGCTTGATACTTCAAGACAATCTGCTTTCAGTTTTGAAGGTCTCTTTCTTTTAAGACTCCAGTAACTTGCTTATCTGCCTTTTCAAGTTATACCATATGATACAAAGGGTATACCAACAGCTGCCTTTCTTATATAAACACTCTCTACCTTCTGTTACAAAGAAGTGTCGGCACCACTGTGAAAGCACTTCACACATTCTCTTTCTACATAACACCAGCTGATATTTTTTGTACATATATCTTAGTATATAGTCCATCTCTTTATTTGCTTTTTGGTGTAATTTTAGTGGAAAACTTCAAGGAAACATACGTTTTTGAAATTTGCGCTGGCATCGTTTGTCCTGTATAATCACAAGAGATCTCTTTATGTGCCCTGAGAGGGGACATCAAAGTTGTTTGTTAGATTGGCATTCACGTGCAAAGGGTTAAATGGCATGCACTTCTTTCAGAAGGGAGAGCGGATGGACTTGAAGAGGTTAGAGAAGTGTTTCTGGGAAAGTTAGGGCCTAACGATGAGGATTTGGCTGGAAGGAAAGGAAAAGAGGACATTTATTTATGGAGTGGAATAAATTTAGCAAAGGCTTACCAATTAGTAAAAGAGTGATACACTGCTTAAGTGAAGGCCTTCTAAAGGTAAAATAGCAGATTCAGCATTTACAAAGGACCTTAAATTCCAGGCTAATGAGAATTAAGTGAGATAGAGTATAAACATGACTAGGAGCTTATTTTTGGTGGGTCTGTCATATCTTACCCTTTAAGTGAGGGACATGTTTTAGGATAATTAAGCTACAGTAGGTATGAAATGGAATAGTAGTTATGAAATGGGACATGCTTTAGGATAATTAAGCTACAGTCGGTATGAAATGGAAAGAGAGGAACTAGAGATTGGTTCTTCCCCTCATTTCTATCACAATATTTGGAAAAGGTGCTGCAGATCATCTAACACTTGCCTTTCTTTCACTTCTCTCTGTAGATGGCCGCCCTGCTCCCCCAATGAAAGGCCAAGTTCGAAGAAAAGCTGAGAGGGAGAAGTTTGCAGTGAGTGGCTAGAGCCCCAGCCCATGTGTAATTGGAGGGAAGAAATTTACATCATAATTTGTGTTGATCTGTGTTGCACCTAAGCTAACATACCGAGGTCTTAACAGCCAGAGGTTTTAATAGCACCATAAGAAGGGAGAAGGGTGGGACCCTCCCAGGGCAGGAACCAGTAATAGACATTATGTCTCACGTTTTGCTGTCTCCCTTTTGCTTCCCAAGCCAAGACTTGGTCCCACCTTTTCCCCAGTCAGCAGTGTCATTTTCCAGCTGAAACCTCTGACTTTGTGAGTAAAAGGATATATAGTGTGGCACTTAAGCTCCAGATGTTATCCACGCTGTTTTCCTGTCTGTTTCAGAGACGAGTTGTACTGCTGTCACAGGAAATGGATGCTGGCTTACAGGCATGGCAACTCAGGCAGCAGAAGTTGCAGGAAGAAGAAAGGAAGCAAAGAAATGCTCTTAAACCGAAAGGGGCTTCACTGCAGAGCCCACTTCCAAGTAAATAAAAAGCAAGTCCTGCCTCCCTTCCCCAGCCTCTCTTTGGCTTTCCTTTCTATCACCTAGTTGCCTCACCCCAGCCAGAAGAGAGCCTTCATGTTCTCTATCTGTCTTCAGAGCAAAAGGGCTTCGACACCAGAAAGAACAGGCTGTGAGATCACCGCCTGGGAGGTTTGGCTCAGTGCCCTCACCCCTGGCTCCATTCCAGTTCAGCTGAATCTCGCTCTAGGATTCCTACCCTCTCCTTTGCTGGCCATAGGACTGGCCCAACTGTGAGCAATAGCTGCTCTGTGAACATGAAAAAGGGACAGCAGTTTTCCTGGTTGTAACCAGGCACTCAAGACTTTAACAGCCCATACACAGCTCAGGCCAAGTGCAGTTGGCATCTAATAAATGTTCTGATGAAAAAGGCTTTCTAGCTGAGGTCCCTTTCTTGGCAAGAAACTGGTGTCAGTCTTCCTAAGGTTCAAATACATGGTCCAGAAGGACACCCCCACTGCAAAGGCTGATGTGGGAAGAACCACATGAGAGTGTTGCATGAAACAGTTGGGTTGTGAGGTCTCCATGGTTCTGACTGCATTCCAGAGGTTAGTTGAAGAGGGGCCTGTTCCTCCCCACCCCAGTTTGTGTAGGAAAACCCTACATCAGGGCTCAGCCCTCAAACAGTCACTGTGGGATAGGTATCCACCACCACTATATACCCCCCACAAACCTGGAAGCTGACCAGGACCTCGAAAGCCTTTCATTTATTGATGATGGCTCCTCTCCTGATTCCCGGGGCAAAGGACTTTTGTCTCCATTCCAATATATAGCACTAGACTTCTATTCTGCCACAAACTGTTGCAGTTCTGAATTCCTAGGATTTCTGAAGCTCCTACCTGACCTAATTTCTGCCCCCCACCCCCCACCCTTTATTCCTTCCCTTGCTTTCTTCTCCCTTCCTCCCCCCACTACCTCCTTCCTCTCTCACTGACCAAATGCAGTTCTTGGATCTTGGATTTCGCTGATGGTCGAGTTTTCTGTCTCCCACACTTTTCCTGCTTCTGTTGTGCTGCTCTTTGAGTTCTAGCTAGTTCTTAACCTCTTATCTGTCTCCCTTTTTCACCATCAGCTTTAGCCTGCCCTCCCCCTTCCCTGCATACCTTCACCTTTTGTTCTGCGAGTCCATTTAGTGCCTGAAGATTTTACTCTTTAAGGAATTGCCTCCTTTTCCAGTGTAGAGGTGGAACTAAGCCCCAAAGTCCTAACTGCAGTCTCCCCTTTTTTGCCAACAATATCACCCAAATTGATTTGCTTTTCCTCAGATTTCATGGCTTTGTACCCCTTTTCTCCCAGCCAGTTCTAATTTAAGGAGCAGCCAGATTACAATGGACGGTAATAAAACGAGCACATTTGTCTTTTTTTTTTTTTGAGTTGGAGCCTCACTCTGTCCCCCAGACTGGAGTGCAGTGGCCGCTCCCGGCCACTGCAGCCTTGACCTGCTGGGCTGTGGCGATCCTTCAGCCTCCAAGAAGCTGGAACTACGGGCACGCGCTACCACGTCCGGCTGATTTTTTTTTGATTTATTGTAGAGATGAGGTCTGGACAAGTTGCCCAGGCGGGTCTCGAGCCCGCGGGCTCAGGCAATCCACTTACCTCGGCCTCCCCAAGCGCTGGAATTACAGACTGAGCCACCGAGCCCGGCCACATTTGTCTTTCTACAGAAACAGCCCCCCAGATTTGGTTGCAGGGTTTGTTGTTGGGTTTTGTTACAGTTTGGATTTTCTGCAGGAGAGGGAGAGACAGAGGTGGTTGTCTACAAGTCCCAGCAGATAACCCCCCAACTATTAGTAAACTGGCCCCTTCCCCCCAACCCAGGTGTCATGAACATGAAAGAAGACCCCACCGCCACCACCATCCCAGACCCTGAGCCTCTCGTTGGCCCTAGCCACTACGTCTGCCAGCACTTCTCACTCTGAGGTGAGACAAATGCTGAATACCAGGAATCAAGCCACCCAAAATATGCTTAGGGAGAGAAAGTCTCCCACATCCCCTCCCCTGGGTCCCCCTACAGCCCCCTGCTGTCGGTTGTGTCCTCAAACCCTGCAGATGGCAGCCTGCACCACAGAAAGGCAACTTGGGGTTTTTTTTCTCCTGCTTTGGCTGTAATTGGATTCAGGCTGAAACAACCACGTCCCCAACCAGGAAAGGAAGGGCATAGGGGCGGGGGCGGAGGAGAGGCTGCGGGAGAAGGGAGGGACCAGAGGAGAGAGGAGAGAGGGTTCCAGACCCAGTTCGCCGACTAAGCAGAAGAAAGATCAAAAAACCGAAAAGAGGAGAAGAGTAAGCAGGCACTTTCCAGAACAATCCCGTCAGCTGCAAACCGACAGCGCTCTAGGAATCCAAATTCAGTGCCTACCGAAGACAAAGGCGCCCCGAGGGAGTGGCAGCGCGACCCCAGGGCGTGGGCCCCGCCGCGGAGCCCAAACCGCCCGGCTGCCCCGACGGTCTCCGATCATGTCTCCCGCCCCACCGCCCTCCCGCAGTCTCCTGCTCCCCCTGCTCACGCTCGGCACCGCGCTCGCCTCCCTCGGCTCGGCCCAAAGCAGCAGCTTCAGCCCCGAAGTAAGTGAGCTTCCCGGCCCTTCCCGGAGTCGCGGCCGCCAGGGAGGCGAGCCCGGGGGTCTCCAAGGGGACAGCCCCCTTCCGGAGAGCAGGGCTCTGGGATCTCGGCTGCTGCAACCTGCGGAACCCCCATCCTTTTCTTTTCCCTTCTCATCCCCAAACTCCCAAGTCGATCCAACTTTTGCCTGCCGCCAACCAGCTCCCCCCACCCCCCGCGCCGCCGACTCTCTTTCCCATTCCTTCCCCTCCTGGAAGAACTTGACTGCAGGGGCGCCCCTCCTCCCCAACTCCCCTGGGTTCTGCGCTCATCTCTGGAACCAGCTGGGAGCCTGATAAACATTGGGACTCCGCTCAAAGCCCGCGCTGTCCCGGCTCCTCGTCATGTGCGAGAGTTTGTTGTTTCTGCAACTTTCCAGCTCTCCAGCGCGCTCCCGCTCGCTCGCCGCCAGCCGGGGCCAGCGCGCCCTCCGCTGGGCGCTTCGGCGGCTCCGGCCTCCTCCGGCGGCCCGGGCCCTCCACCCGCACGTCTGCGGCCAGGTGGGGTCGGGGTGGGCGGCCGCGCGGCCCGGGCCCCCAGCCCTCCGCCTCCCCGAGAGGACCCCTCTGTGTCCCCGCCCGGAGCCCTGGCGTCGAGGGTCGCTGGCCGCGTTCCGTACACACAAAGCGCTCCTTGTGAGCCGGGGGCTTGGCTGGGTCGCCGCCTCCCTCCACCCTCGGCGGCGCCTTCAGGCCCTTTTTTCTGTTGTGTTTCTGTGTTAATTGCAGGGAGACTGGGGGTGTCGCACGGGGAGTGCGGAGCGGGCCCGGCCCAGGGCGCCCTCACACGTCTCGGTTGACTTGGGCGCCCCCCGCCCCCACCCCTTCCCTTGATGGTGGCCCACCGGGCCCCAGAGGAAGCCGCGTGGGAGTTGTCTGAGGAGGTTTTTCCTCTCTCTTTTATTTTGGGGTGAAGGTGGGAGACGGATTTAATGAGCTTCTTATTTTGGGCCGTCCCAACCCACTCAGCCCGGCAGGGGCCTGGGTGCGGTCAGGAGGGGCCAGGAAGGGCCCAAGAAGGGGGATGGGATCTGGATTTGGATCTGGGGCTGAACAGAAAAGGATGGCCCTGGGAAGTGGGGTGGAAGACCCATCGTGGAGTGCTCAGAGACCAGGGAGAGTAAAAATCTGCCCTGAGGCTGGAAGCTCAGCCTGACTATCCTGGAGAAGGAATCATCCTCTTCCCCGGCCTGGAGTCCTGTCTGAGGCCTGAAAGGGAGTGCTTCTAACAAAAGGAGCCTGGGCATCTGGGGGGCTGCCCACTGCCAACTTTACCGCCCTGCCTTTTTTCCTCCCCTGCCCTGCAGGCCCCCTAGGGGAGGGGCGGCAGCCCTGGCTTGGTTTTAAGTGGGTCATGGGCGGTCCCAGTGCCAGAACCACCATTTGCTTCTGGGCCATGGAAGGGTGGGAGGCAGAGGGAGGGAGAGGCAGGCAGGCCCAGAGGCTGGGATCCAGGGCCTGCTGTGGAGCTGGAGATCCCCTTACCCTCTTCAGGACTCCTAAGCTGAGGTGGGAAGTGTTCCCTTGACTTTCTCCTGGGGGAGTGCCTTGCATCTCTCATGCATCAAGTCAAAGTCAGCCAAAGGAGTTCTCTGACCCAACATAGTTGCTTGTACTCCAGGCCAATCTGGAGGGAAAGCCGGGGTGGTGCAGGCCTCATGCCGCTGGATCCCTCCCACTAGGCCTCCAGAGTCCTGCACCAGCTCCAGGACAGCCCTCTCCTCCCTTTGGCCTGTCTGGCGCTGGGCCCTTCCTCCCACCCAGCCGCAGACACAAGAGTCCTCTCTTCTGTGGTTTTGACCTCATAGTCTCTATGAAGGAAGAAATTTGCCTGGGCCTAGGAGGAGGAAGGAGACAGGGGGCACTTCCTTTCCAGGCCCTGTGGTTCTCTTGACTCTAGGGAAGTCCCTTACTTGACTAAGCCTTTATTTTTCTCTAGAGGGTACAGGGTGTGGGTGTGAATATTTAGTATTGCCTACATTCTTGGAAGACAGGAGAGGAATTTATCCTAGAACTAGATGTGGATTCTCTCCACCCCTCTGCCACCCTCCCTTCTATCATCCTGCTCTAGGAGAATTCCCCTCAACTTTGCTCTCTGAGGGCTGGGGGGGGGGGCCTCGCCTCAGTCTTCCTGCTTTCCAGCTCCAGGAGTAAGCTAATCCATCCTTCCCCAAGTCCTGAAGCAGCTACTCCCCAACCAGGGGTCATAAGCCTGGAGTGTGTTTATCCTACAGGTGAGAATAGGGGCAAAGGGAGTTTCCTGCATACTTGGGCACAGGCCACAGCAGGCCTCTCCCAGGCACTGGCTATGGCATCAGCCAGCGCAGGTCAGGGCAAGCCTGCAGTTGCTCCCAAAGAACAGTCCGTGACTGGAGCACCTTGCTGGGCTCCCCTCCGGTATACCAGAGGTTAAACTTCGCTCCTGCCCCTAGCCTGAGGAGGGGCTGTCAGAGCCTCAGAGCCGGGTGGTGCTAGGGTTGTTCTGGCCAAGGCTGAGAGAAGGCTGGGTTGTTTACACCTCGGGCCCTAGCCTTGGGGGATCACTTCCCAGAACCATGTTGCAATTCTTGCCCCTGTGGGCTCAGGTCCCCAGTCAGCTGCTCCTGAGTCACCCCACCCTCCATGCAAAAGCTCTGCTCCATAGCCTAGGGCCTGGGCCCAAACATGAAGGGCCACATGGAGATCCATTCTAATAACCTTGGATAGGGGTTGCAGCACCCAAAAGCAGTCTCCACACCTCTCCCCTCCAAGTCCCCATCTTGGCCCACCTGCAGCCCCAGCTGAATTCCCTATGAAAGCAAAGCTGGAGCAGGGGCCAGAGCTGTCTGCATAGTATCTTCCCATAAAAGAATCCAGGAATCTTCATATTCCATATGTAACTTGGCTTGTTTTACTTTTCAGGTTTTAGGAAAATGCTCCATTGTTCTTACAATAAAGGCTGACTCTTTGTCAGTAGGGCCTCACAGTGTGTGTGCCTTCTAATCAAACACCAAAACCCTAACTTTAAGGCAATACGCCAGCCTTTGTGTTATGAACAATTCACAATATACCTGAAAATACAGTCACCAAGTCTCCACCCCCACCCCCAATCTCCCACCCCCTCTGTTGAGAATCTTAAATGGGTTTTTAGGTCCCAAGCATAGGGACCTTGGATGCTTGGATGGGGACAGTGGCAGAATCCTGGCTTTGCTGGATCACACCGCTCACATCCAGAGGCCCCAGTGTTCCCTTGTCAGCAGCCAGCCTCAGCTCTCGCTCTTTTTCTGCACTCCTTTCTAAAAAGACCCCTGGAGGCGGGGCACCGCATGGCAGGAGAGCCTCATGACAGGCTCAAACATAGAGCCCCCTCAGCCTGTCACCACCTCACCCATCATGGGCACAATCCATTCCAGGTGAGGCATGCTGTATTTGCAAGAACACTGACAGAGGAGAAACCTGCTGGAAGCAATCACAGCTCTGAGAAGACATCCCAGAACTCTGTATTAGACCACCAGGACTCTCAGCCTCAAGAGAGCTACAGTCAAAGTCTGGAACTGTGGCTCCTCACCCCTGTTTGAGCTCACAGACCCAAGGGGACAAGTCATACTGGGCCAGGGCCAGAGTTTAGATCTAGCCTGGAAGCTCCTCCGGACCTGCTACCAGAGCCAGGCTGGGAGCCCACTGCCCTTGCCTCACCAAACCAAGGCTGTGTGCCAGGTGCTGTGGGGGAGGTAGAGGAACCCCATGAACTAGGTGGGGGATGCTCTAAGCCACACTCCTTTCCCTACAGGCCTGGCTACAGCAATATGGCTACCTGCCTCCCGGGGACCTCCGTACCCATACACAGCGCTCACCCCAGTCACTCTCAGCTGCCATCGCTGCCATGCAGAGGTTCTACGGTTTGCGAGTGACAGGCAAGGCTGACGCAGACACCATGAAGTAAGTGCTAGACCCTGGCAGGAATTCTACCCAGTACCCGCTGACTCCTGAGCACCAGAGATGTTGCTGCCTGAATGCTGGCTCCTGCCCCCTCATGCCTCATCCCCATATGCTGATCCTGGCCCTCTCCTCTTCATCCTGACCTCATAACCTTGGCCTTTTTCCACACTGACACACACAGTGAGCCTCACCCAACATGGACACTGGGGACCTTTCTCTTTCATACACTGCACTGACCCCAATCCTCATACCTCAACCCACCCCAGGGCCATGAGACGCCCCCGATGTGGCGTTCCAGACAAGTTCGGGGCTGAGATCAAGGCCAATGTTCGAAGGAAGCGCTATGCCATCCAGGGCCTCAAATGGCAACATAACGAGATCACTTTCTGGTGAGTCCAACAGGCACGCAATCTTTCTCACTTCTGGCTCTCTCTTGCCCTACTCCCTTTTATTACTGGGAAGCATCCCTGGGGGTGGGGAGGAAAATGGCTCTAATCCTGGAGAGAGGTACAGCCATCAGGGGATGCACCCCAGTGCCAGAGGGCCAAAGCCTGAGGACCCCCCAAGCCCTTGGTTCTTGGAGCAGAGGCATGGTGCATGAGGCGGCAGGAAGAGCTGGGTCAGGCAAAGGTGGCTGGGCAGTTCAGTCAAACGTGGGAGAGTGCAGGGAAGGAGAATTCTGCCCCTTGTTGTCCTAACACACCCCCATCCTCTCCCCACGTGGCTGGACCCAGCATCCAGAATTACACCCCCAAGGTGGGCGAGTATGCCACATACGAGGCCATTCGCAAGGCATTCCGCGTGTGGGAGAGTGCCACACCACTGCGCTTCCGCGAAGTACCCTATGCCTACATCCGCGAGGGCCATGAGAAGCAGGCCGACATCATGATCTTCTTTGCCGAGGGCTTCCATGGTGACAGCACGCCCTTCGATGGCGAGGGTGGCTTCCTGGCCCACGCCTACTTCCCGGGCCCCAACATTGGAGGGGACACCCACTTTGACTCTGCTGAGCCCTGGACTGTCCGGAATGAGGATCTGAATGGTAAGCCCTGGATCTTGACTCTCTACAGGGAGAGTCAATAGTCATTGTTAGAAGGAGCTCTCCTCTTTCCTCCCAAAATCTCAGGGCTAGAAGGGACCACAAAGATCTCCTGGTCTGACTTCTGCCTAAAGCAGGAATCCTGCTTGTGTATACATAGCTTGAGCTCACCCACTGACTGACTTTCCAATCCGAGACATCAAAGCATCCTCATCACCCACTTTTCCAGGCTAATCTCATCTCTAGCTCCTGGAGAAACAGGCCCAGAGAGGTCTTGGCTTCCCTCAACACAGGTCTTCGTGGGGTGGGGATGCTGTCCCAGAGTATTCTCTCACCTCCACCCAGAAGAGGTTGCTGACTGACTTTATGCCTTAAATGCCAAATAGAAAGCTGGACCAGCCGGGTGCGGTGGC
>CAUYQG010240731.1:0-11972 GCA_963574415.1 Tarsius wallacei | reverse complement strand
ACTGTATTACTAATAACATTACCACTTATTATTTTGTTATATCTTATTCCTATGTTAGTCTGATAATATTTTTTTCTTTTATAATGCTTATTAAACTTGATTTAAATGTTTGTCCTATCTATTTAAATTCCCCTGCTTCTGAATATATATATCAGGGTTGGAAAATTACGAATTACCTGTAACTGTGAAGAAAACATTATGCCTTTGCACAACAAAGGCAGCATTAAGTAGCTTATTCTATATAATATTTATGATTGGGCACCATATTAGTCTATTTTGCATTGGTATAAATGAACATCTGAGACTGGGTAACCTACAAATAAAAGTTTATTTTCCCACAGTGGTGCAGGCTGAATTAGAAGCATGATGCCACCGTCTGCTCTGCTTCTGAAGAGGCCTCAGGAAGCTATTGCTCATGGAAGAGGTCAAGGAGCCTGTGTATCACAGGGTGAGAGAAAGCAAGAGAGGGATGCCAGGGTCTTTTAAACAACCAGCTCTCTTGTGAACTAAGAGAGTGAGAACTCATTTATTACCACAGAGAAGGCACCAAGTCATTCATGTGGGACCCACCCCCATGAGCCAAACACCTTCCACAAGGTCCCGCCTACAACACTGGCAGTCACTTTCAATATGAGACTTGGAGGAGAGAGATATACAAACCATATTATGGCCCTTTGCAGAAAATGTTGCTCACTGTAATTCAATTTGCTCTTTCTCTCTTGAAGTAATCTTGCTCATTTCTCTCTGAAAGTGTTGGAAGTTATGTGAAAAGAAGTTTGGGAGAAACCAAGTGTCAAACTTCAGTTTTATCAGTGTATTTGTATATGCCTAACAAGGTGAAAAGAACCAGGTTCTCATTCAAGCAAACAACTTAAAAATTACAGGTTTACTCTTATTTTCACAGGAAAATACGTAGCATGGAAGGGGCTGCTACTGTGACTCTAATAATTAATATCTCTAGTAGATTCTTGTTATGAACTCTGTTATGCTCCTTCAGTTCATTAAATTTCAGCTCACTCATGGTTAGTTGCATAAATCACTACTAGGTTACCACATAAGAATTGTGCTACTGCCTCCCTGTGTTCTGCTTTCTTCTAAACGACAGTGGTAAATTCCAGAGTCCAAAGACAGCACTATGGAATAGAAACACTCATTATCCTAGCTCATGGTGATAGCATACAGCTGAATTCCTTCTCAGGAAAGTCTTCACCTGAAGGGAGATGACTTGTCCAGTCATCTCCGCCATTGTCTATTCCCTTTGCCTCATTTCAGGACATCTCTGAAGGATCATTCCTGTTGAGAGTTCTCTGGGGGATTCTTGAAGGCATCTATTGTACTGAATCATATTTCATACTCCCCTCTGCCAATCCTGCATTCTTCATGCCATTATGGAGTGGTGTGCTAAAGCCAGTGAAAGTTGATATTTAATAGTCAGGAATCTTGAAAACAGATTGTTAAACCCTGGGCAAATTGAGAAAAAGCCATGATAGAAGTATTTAACTCATTGAAATTATCTGATTCTACAAAATAAGCCTATATGTTTCCCTACAGAGCTGGTTTATCATCATACCACTTCTCTTTTTTTCTTTTTTTTAAGCTGGAGTCTCACTCTTGGCACCCAGGCTGGAGTGCAGTGGCATGCTCACAGCCATCATAGCCCTGACCTGCTGGGCTCAGGCAATCCTTCCATCTCAACCTTCCAAGTAGCTGGAACTACAGATGCATGCCATCACTCCTGGCTAGTTTTTGTGATTTGTTGTAGAGATGAGGTCTCACCAAGTTGCCCAGGCTGGTCTCAAATCCGCAGGCTCGCCTCGGCCTTCCAAAGTGTTGGGTTTACAGGCTGAGCCACTACACCCGGTCACATACCACTTCTTTTTTTTTTTTTTTTTTTTGAGTTTGCGTTTCACTACGTCGCCCAAACAGGAGTGCGGTAGCCGCTTCTGGCCACCGCAGGCAATCTTTCCACCTCAGCTTTCCGAGTAGCCGGAACTACAGGCGTGCGCTACCACGCACCACGCCCGGCTGATTTTTTTGATTTATTGTAGAGATGAGGTTTCGCCTGCCCAGGACGCCCGGTCACATACCACTTCTTATAGGTGCTATTTAAAAGTGCATTCCTTAATAATTTATTTATCCAACTTTCCATTTCAGAATCGGATCCCTGGGAAAGTGACCTAAGAGAGCTGGTACTTGGAGAACTTCCAGGAAGCAAACCCCAATTGGGATTCTGTAACTGGATTACTCGACATCTGGGTTGCAATGAGAACACAAATAGGGCTCTGAAGAAGAATACCAACACCCCTAGCTTGATGTAGTCATGATGTTGTTATAATTATCAGAAGCAGATTGAATGCCAGTAGAAGAAAATGCTTAGATACAATATCTAAGAAAATGCTTAGATACAATATCTCATCTGAGTGGTTCAGGGCGATAGTAGCTACAAAGCAACATAATTAGATACCTTTTGCTAAGTGAGATAGATGCATCTGAGAATGACAATGACAGGATAAATGTGATTAATTACCAATTTAAGGAAAGGTCTAAAAGGCAGAAGACCTCTTTTATGGGCAGAAGGATTCTATACAAAGACTCTTCTTAGCTATTGGAGCCAGAAGGCAGAAAAAGCTGAGCATCGGACCTAAAACTTTATTATAAGGATAGCAGACACCCAGAGAAATGTTGAATTCTCAATCTTGGAAGGTCTGTGCCAAGTCAAGGACCTAACTGGGAAGGATTAATAGCTTTTCACTTGAGACAGGAATATCTAAGTCAACACTCTCAAGAATGGTGAAACTCCAGAGGTCCCAAGACCCTTGAGCTTAAAGAAGTATGTCTCTATTTTCTCCTAAAAGCTAGCAATCTCTTAATCACATGCCCCACCTTTTTCTTGAAGACTACATGGAACCTCTAACTTACCAAACAGCATCCGTGTCCTTCAGAATCTACACATGCTTTTTTACTCCCAAACAATAACTTGAGTAAAATAACAAACTAATCCGTCTTGGAAGGTGCTGAGTCTGCTTTGTGGGGACAGTTACTGTATTGCAAAGGAGCTGAAGACCAATCAATTATTTATCAGCAGGAAACAGGACAGTGTGTATGAGATTGAGTCCTGAGGGTGCAGAATCAAAGAAGAAGGGATATAAAGTTGGAAAGGGGAGAGCTTATCCATATGGGAGCACACTCATCTGAGAGAAAATATAACCCTGGCAAGGTCCTCATGATACAATATTAATGCACTGCCTAGTTGAATTTTGGAAACTTAAAAAACGTGATTGCTTACACAAATTAAATCAGAACTGGCGCAACTACCATGGTCAACCATGGGAATAAGGATCAAAAGACTTAGGGAAATGAGAATGAAAAAAAAAAGGATAGCTATGCAAGGGCATAAAACCTATCTGGTGACTCTGTCCCATGGGAAGAACCGGGAGACACTCCCATTACCAGTGTAATAAGAGATGCACAATTGAGAAAGATTTTAGGTCAGAAGATGCTATTATAGAATTATGTTCCCTGCTACCAATGTAGATGATAAAATATCAAAATAATAAAGGCCAAATTGGTCCTTAATCATCAAAATAATTTGTTTGCCTGTATTTTACTAAATGACGAGGTTGGATTGGTAGACTATGGTGTCTGCCTAGGAGAGTTAGAAAGATGCTTAAGAAATATAGTGTTACAAGATAAATGGGCAACCAACATCTACTTAATCTATAAAATTCAAGGAAATAGAGAATTGATGATCAGGCTACTAGCTCAAAAAACATTCGTGTCCACCTGCCCATTTTCTGGAACAGAGTTGCTTTCTTAAGCCCAGCACCCTACTGAAGGACAGTATTTTCTTCTGAGCACCCTCATCTACTGCACTGCATCTGATTTAGATGATGAGACTCTGGACTTCAAGCCTGATCCTGATGTCATAATGGGATGAGACTTTGGGGAGGCAGGTCTTTGGGGAGGGCTGTGTATACTGTGTTTGTTGTAAGCTTGTAAATTGTCATAGAGGCCTTCCAAAAAGTGTATTTTTTCCTAAAATGGCAGCAATGGTTCCTATCACAAGTGGTCTTTTAGAATATTAACACTGCCCGCAAGAGGTGGGGTTAATGTCCTTTGTTCTTCAGATTAGTTCATATTTATATGTTGTCTTTAAATTTATGAATGCTTTTCTGTAGTTTCAAATATACTGATACGTTTATCAAATGAATTTTATTTCACGTATTAAACTGTTCAGTCCCAGAATTTCCATTTAATTCTTTCTATAGTTTCCACTTAAATTCACTGTCATTTGTTCACTGATTATGTCTATCCTTTCAGTTAAGTCTTTGATCATATTTGAATAGCTATCTTATAGTTCTTCATTACTATTTCCAAGATCTGGCTACCTTTGTGGTCTCTGTCTATGACTTTTTCTCTCTCTATTATGAGTCACATTTTTCTGCCTCTTTGGAAGGCTAGTGCTTGTATACTAGACATTGTAGAGGATAGATGATAGAGAGTCCTTTTCTCCATTTGACTAGTAAACAATCCATTTCCAGAATCTTGAGAATCTAATTTCCATATTAATTCTATTAAGCATTCAAGTATTTTGTTGTTGTTGTTTGTAGCTAATTAATTTGTAGCCTCATTCCACAAGGCAGAATTAAGGAACAGGTAGCGTGAAAAAAAGAAGATGAAAGGCCAAAGTAAAGATTCATTATTGATGTCACTGCCGTAGGCAATGTTGCTGTTGCTACTGCTAATTCATTGTTACTCCTAAAATGTGTATCAAATGCAACCCAGAATTGTTGACTTATAGCAGAAAATTCTGGATCATTTATTGTTTCCATTCCTTACTGTTTGAGGACTACCTTCCTGGGTTGCTCCCTACTTTTTCTGGTTGTTTTTGGAAGTAGCCTAGACTTGTGCTATACAGAAGTGAACTCTGAGTAGAAAACAGGAATCATGGTTCATGAAAACTCGAATCTGCTTTCCTAAGGAACTGACCCCCAAAACTGAAATTAGTTGTTGATGGGAGGACTCTAACATGGGTCACCAAAGGTATCTGCTACAACTCACTTTGTTATCTCATTAATCTTTTATCACCTCCTTTCCCATTTCCTCTTTCTGGGTTAATACCTTTTCATTTCCTTGAATTTTATATTGCTGGAAACTCTGTAGTGAGTAGAAATAATTGTTTATTTCATTAGAGATACCAAAAAAAGCATATCTTAATGCTTATTTTGAAAATTTCCTTAGAGGAAAACATTAAAACTTTTGCACAATTATAAAATAACATTATTTTCAAATGCAGTTAATTGTCAAAGAGCAATATCTACAATCTAGATTCCATTGTCTAAAGAAATTAAATAACACAATCAATTTGTTCATACATACAACTTTAATATATGTTACTTTCCAGGATTAAAATACGCAGAAAATAATTTAGACATTTCCTGGCATACTTTGATATCTGGAGACATAGTGCCTTTCCATAATAATAAATGTAAACTCAAAATTAAGCTTAACCCAAAATATATGAATGTCTTCAAGTGACCATAGCAGTTTTGTCTTTTATGAAAATTTTTTTTGTAAATAGTATATAAATGCAAAATTCTTCAGAACAAAAAAAATGTTATTTTTACTTAAAAATCACAAATGACCTAATTCATTGCACTGTAAAAACAGCATTGTTCAGAAATGCAGAATATATTTTATTATTTAAAAGGTTAATTTATCAAGATGACTTATAATTTGTTCATATATTTTCAACACTATGCATTGTTTTCAAAATCTACTGGGAATATATTTATTTATTAGGTTTTTAAAAAAACATAGAAATGTCTCAGGGAAAAATGCCAAGGTTTCTCTCTTCAACTGATAAATAATTTTATGACAACAATTTTTTAAATAAAACATCAGTTTTAAATCAAGATAGATCAAATAGACAATTTCAATAGAATATTTACTGTCATTTGTATTTCTAAAGATCATAAAACTCTAATAATATTTAGTAAGACAAAAGAATCGTGTTGCTAACAAAACAGTGAATGATTTCACTGAAAACTCTTGTTAAGTATCTTAGGTTTGACACATTGTTGGTTATGTTGACAGGTTACATGGAATTACAGTACATGCTTACTTGGCTGGTGTTACACATCAGAATGTTTATAAGCAGGCAAATGCTAAAATACATGCTGAACTAAATGTGGAATGGGGAGAAAATATTACGAATCACACTATTATTCTTAGCATATGCTAATAATGTTAATTATGGAAGCACACATCCTCAAATCTTACTGTGCTAGGATTTCAACGTTTTAGGCAGTTATGTCAAAAGTATGAGTGTCCATTTGACTTTCTTACTTCTTTTTACTATTACTGCAGGTTGACTTACCCGGGTTGCAAACTGTGAAATGGACAATAGCATGTAGAAGTTTATTAGGGAATGTTTTTGGGGTAAAATCTGTGAAAAGGGAAGAGAAACATAGTCAGTGTGTGTGTGTGTGTGTGTGTGTGTGTGTGTGTGTGTGTGTGTGTGTATGTGTGTGTGTGTGTGTGTCAGGGGTCAGGGTCTCACTGTGTGTCACCCAGGCTGGAGTACATGGGCATGATTATGGTTCACCACAGACTTGGTCTCCTGGGCTCAGGTAACCCTTCCACCTCAGCCTCCCAAATATTTGTGGCTACAGGCATGTGCTACCACAACTGCTTAATTTTTAGACTTCTAGTTTCTGTGGTACTGGAGTCCCAGTTTATCTAGGGGCTCTCAAAACAAGAAGGAAGCAGGGTTAGGTAATGAGAGTGGCTAGGTTGTGATGCAAGTCTAGACAAAATCCTCAGTCAGGTTCAAGGGGACCTCTGAAACCTAGCTAGCCCATTCGGAGGGGTCCTGAACTTGGGGAGGGAGCCAAGTCTTTGCACTTTCATCTAAAACAGCCATTGGGTGGGACGCCCCCAACAGACAATGGGACCTGAAGCAAAGCTACCTTCTTCAGGTAAGGCAAATCCAGAGGAGAGCTGACAACCAGGAACTGTCTGTTACATGTGTTCTGCAAAGCTGAAGTGAGATGAAAGTATCTTATTCTGAATGTGTATCTGAGTTAGCGCACTACACAATCCACCACAGTTTACCCTTGTGCCTTCCTGAACTCTTTCTTCGCATAAGGCTTTAGGGTCCAGGATTCTGGCATGTGCATTTTCCTAAGGGAAACATCAAATAGAAAAGCTAAGTGGGACAAATGGCTTTCCCTACCATTGCAGCTGGACTCTCAACAGTAACTAGTAAGCGTCATCTCCTGTTATCTCTCTTCATATGTTCTATTACAGATTCCTGTCAAACTCAAAAAGCAAGCATGCCCATATCACTGATGACACCAGTGATACGTTCCAGCCTCTCATTCAGCAGAGGAGGCATGTGACCTTGAGAACGTCCAGCTGGGCCTGGTGTCTTTGGATGACGCTAAGGTAGAAGGTGGAAGAAACAACACAGCTCTGGGCAAGACTGTAAATGAATACTGAGGTCTGTTCCAAGTAAATACAAACTGTTTCAGATGTGCTTTCCTGATAAAAATGGAAAAGAACCAATCTGCCAGATAAATGGCTGCGTCTCATGGACCAGAGGCCATGTTAATTTTCTCTAGCAAATATATGACATCAGGCAGAGCAGCTGCAGTTGGGGCTATTACCTGGTTGAGTTTGCAGTTATCCACTGTCATTATTCAGGTTCCATCTGGGTTTTTGTTTTGTTTTGTTTGGGTTTGGTTTGGTTTCGTTGCCAGATGGGTAAATTAAATGGAGTTGCGATTAAACCGTGGATCCTTTAGGTCTTTAAGAGTCGTCCTCATTTCTGCCATCTCCCCTGGGATTAAATGTTGTTTTTATGATTACTTTGTATTCTCTGGACTGGTCCACTTTTAATGTCTTTATTAATTTATGTATTCTGTTCTGAAAGCAAGCAAGAGGCTCCCAATTAGAGGTCATGCATTTTATTACGTCAGTGATATTCTTTCTTCTCTGTGTCCTAATCTCTCTTGGGTGATACATTAAGGACAGATATAACCTGCACATTTACAGAAGAGGACCCTGGAATGATGTGTGTCGAGCTCATATAGGGACTCCTGTGTAGCCCCAGCCTCTCACCATACTGCTCTTAAGACAAGGAGAGAAACCTCATTTTTAAAAAAAAATGTACACATATCCTCTCTTGGAAGAGAAGGGGAAAAGTCTCTAGATTTTCGGCCCTTTGGAATATCAATAAATAACTCAGGATTTTATTACTTTTACAATGTAGGAACTGCAGGTTTAACACCTTCAGATGTGAAGAACAAATAATTCTGGGAAAAATGATACCTTCTCCGTGTCAGCTTATTTTTTTACTAAAAAAAACCTGACAATGCAGAAACATGAACATATCTTCCTTATGGGAGGTGGCAGTTTTAGAGTTTTGCACTTGGGCTTCACCATGCTTGTTTTTATTCTGTAAGTCACGGGACAAAAGTGAATGCTGGAATCAAAAGTGAATGCCATGCATGGGAGACATGGTGTTGCAGTTTTTCCTCCTGGAGACACAGATTCTTCCTCTCAGTGTATTCTAGATACAAATACTAGCTCAGACTTGGCAATGAGCAAGGAGTCATGGCATTTAATTAAGCCATTGCCCTCCATCATCTGATGATCTATCTTTGATTTGTATACATTGCGTATTTCCTTTGGCGAAGGTCCATCTATTTGGCCCATACAGAAGGCATGTTGTATTAAATATTTCCATAACCCTCTTTGGGCCAGTCTGTCATATTGCCACTTCATACTTGCCACATATTATGATGATTTTGCTTAACTGATTCTGATAATTAAGGCTTGATGGCAATTAGAAGGCATCAGCTCTTAATAAGGAGAAATGAGACCCCACTGCAGGTTTACAGAGTTCAAAAAAAATTGGAAATGCATTATTTTCAGGCATCTCAGCCCAAATATTACCACCCCACGTGTCAGGACCCCATTCTTTCCCAGCCAGTGACATAATCCTGGCATAGCACATCAAAATACTTTGAGAGAGTAACTTTCTTTGGAGCTCTGATGCTCTAAAGATTAAGTCCTCAGCTTTTTTTTTTCTCCTGGCTACAGAAGTTAAGAGTCTTTTTATATACTGAAAAAGTATAAGAAGACCTTCTGGCTTTTATGTTAAGAATGCAATTGTTAATCACTCATCCTTTTCTTCTCTTTTCTGGAAACACAAATTATGCTTAGCAATATCAACTCAATTCTAAATGCTTATAGTTACTAATTATCTGTTATTCCCAAAGGTTTGATATTTTGCTTCTGCTAGTGAGTTTCCTTCAGCTGGAATATTGGTCCAGTTTACCACCAGAGAAAGTGTTAAAAATTGTCCTGTTACATATTGTCAGGAGCTATCTATGCTTTGCCTTTTGCTAGGGTTGGTAACTTCATTGTCATCTAAACAGCAGTTGATCCAAAATCTTAGATTAGTGTCTGCTGTCCTCAACCAATACTGATACCAACTGTCATATGTTGAATTCCCCAGAAAGTAGATTCTGAAAATTCCTTTGAAGCCAACTCTGCGATAGAGATTAGCATGTAAGAAATGGATTACAAAGTGCTCTTGGCATACTCACTCACTAAAGAGAAGGTCATAAAACTTATAAAGCAATATTAGGCAGACAGAGAAGTAAGACTGTGCTGTAGTCTCAGTGAAGGCCTTACATGGTCCTACAGGAATTTCTGTAAATCTGAATTATTTTGAGTTTTAGCAAAGGCACTGGATATTTAAACCCTTGTATCAAAAGCATTCACTAATTTTGAGCCATTCTTTCAAGGGTATATGATCTTGGGTGAGATAACTCATCTAAACCAAAGCTATTCTGCAAAAAGGCTGAGAACCAAGGACTCTCAACAGAAGCCAGCTCTCCAGAAGCTGGAGAAACAAGTCCCGAAGAGGGACTTGGTTGATGCATCCCAGCAGCTGTTACATCAGCTAAAGTAGTCCAGTTCTTCTTCCTCTCTCTCTCTTTTTAAAAATATATTTGCTGTTACTTTTGGGGGCAGCCATGATCAACACAAACACCGTAATGGGTTGCTTGTATATCCCCCAAATAATTTGTTGACGTTTTAATGCCCAGTACTTCAGATTGTGACCTTATCTGTAAGTAAGATCTATAGAGAGGGAGGTAGTCAAGTAAAAATAAGGTCATAAAGGTGGACTTTAATCCAGTATGACTTGTGTCTTCATAAAAAGGGAGAATTTGGACATAGAAAAACAGACATGCACAGAAAGGGATGTGATGAAATGTGGGGAAATTTCATGCAAAGACAATAAATTGGAGTGGTATATGTAGAAGTCAAGGAAAACCAAAGAATACCAGAAAGCCACCAGAAGCTTGGAAGGGAAAAACAAGGATTATCCTGTGTTTGTCAAAGGGAACACGATTCTTCAGGCACTGTGATTTTGGACTTCTAGCTTCTATAACTCTGAGAATATAAATATTTATTCTGAGCCACCCAGCTTAGGATATCTTGTTTTGGCAGTCCTGGGAAACTAATACAGAATCCAAATTAAGTAACAATTCATTGATATTGTCTCTATTTAATTAATTACATTCCCCACAAAAAGCTGTTCCTTCAGACAGATGACATACAACAAAGAAACCGTTGGAGAAATACTATAAAATATTTATGATATTACTGAGATTGCAATTTTACACAAATTGAACATCTCTAATCCAAAAACCTGAACTCCAAATCGATCCCAAATTCAGTCTTTAAAGTATCAACATGATATCACTAATGGAAAATTCCATACCTAAGGTCTACCATCTCTCAGAAGTGACTAGAGTGAATGATATAATGGAGTGAGTAGTAAGAGAAGTATTCAGCGAAACCTTGTCACAAAGAACTTGCATGAAAATTTGAAGAAACATGCATTGAGTAAAATGGGACTTTATTGCAAGGCTTTGAATAGAGGAGTAACATAATCTAATTTTCATTTTAACTGGGACATCTAAATTATTTCATTGTTAAACATTAAAAGAGCAAAGGATAAGACAAGTGGGACCTCAACAAACTGAAAAGCTTCTGAAAAGCAAAATAAACCATCAAGAGAGCAGGGAGATAGCCCACAGAATGGGAAAAAACATTTGCCAACTGTATATCTGACAAAGGCCTAACATCTAGAATTTAAAAAGAGCTCAAACATGCCAAAAGGAAAAAAAAAAAAAAAAGACATGAATAGACATTTCTCAAAAGAAGACATGAATAGACATTTCTCAAAAGAAGATATACGATATTCTTTGTTTCTGTGATAGATCACTGAGTATGATAGACTCTAAATCCATCCAATTGCTACCAAGTCCACATGTTTGTCCTTCTTTATGACTGTATAATATTCAGTTGTGTATTTATACCACATATATTTTATCCGATCCAGTTTCAATGGGCAGCATGGTTGGTTCCACGTTTTGGCTGTTGTGAATAGTGCTGCAATAAACCTGCATGTGCACTTATCTTTCTTGTAAAATGATTTGAGTTCCTCCAGATATATTCCCAGTAGGGGAATTGCTGGGTCATATGGAAGGTCAATGTCTAGCTCTCTCAGAAATCGCCACACTGTCTTCCAGAGAGGTTGCACTAGTTTGCATTCCCACCAGCAGTGTAGAAATGTTCCTTCGCCACATCCTCGCCAACACCTGTTGTTGTTTTTTGATTAATGATGGCCATTCTTACTGGGGTTGGAGGATATTTCAATGTGGTTTTGATTCGCATTTCTCTGCTCTGATGATTAGTAAGACATTTTTTCATGTGTCTGCTGGCTGCCGGTATAACTTTTTTTTGGGGGGGGGTAACATATTTTTATTATAGAAGATATTTTGATTTTGGATGAGTACATTGAACATTGACGGATAACAGGAATCAAATCTATTCATAGTAATTCCTCTAGAAGTTCAGTCATACAAACAAATCTCACCTCTTTTTTT
>CAUYQG010240726.1:0-11215 GCA_963574415.1 Tarsius wallacei | reverse complement strand
GCTGCAAAGTCCATCATTTTGTCCTTCTCTATGGCTGAATATTGCAGGTTTTCTTTTTATACCTACTTTTTGTAAGAGATTTATTATGTACCTAGGAGTATTCTCATTCATTTGATTTTGAAGCTGGGTTGGTGGTGGGGGACTGTGCTGTTTTTTTGTAGCTTTGAAATTTGAATAATGTATATTGTGGTGTGCTAAGATTCAAAAGCTGCCTGCAGATCACATTGCTCACTGATTGTGGTGTGGGAACCCTGGGACCCACTTCCCATCACCTCACAGTATGTCCAGTTGATGGGTACATATGTATAACCCCTGGGTGCAAAATAACATGGGAAAGGAAAAGAACAGAAAAAGAGAGAAGGGATAACAAAAGGCAATGAAGAGAAGGCAAAACAAGCAAACCAACAGACACACATAAAAGAGAAAAACAAAACCAGAAAAAAATGTGAAAAAAATAAAAATAAATGAATCACTGGAGGAAGAGAGCTAGATAAGTGTTAAAATTTACCCCTATCCATACGCTGTGAGTTGGGCTCTTTGTCTCTGGTTCCAGCAGTAGTACTGCAATTGAGTAAGGACAATGGTGCAACTGGATCTCCTTGTAGACCTATTTCTCTGGAGTATCCTCTCTGATACTTGGTGTATCCTCTCTGGGTTGACAATGATCACCCTCAGAGAGGTGCTGAATTCACACCTCTGTCACAGGGAGTGGCTCCATCGTTCATGTGGACATGCTGAAGCCTGTCTCTGCCTGTATAGGACAAAGTGGGGACCTCTCTGTGTCTTGTCCTCCACTGGGACTTGGTGACTAGTTCCTCTGGCATATTTTCTTTGTAACCCTTGCTGCCAATGTCCAGTCTGGTGCTGGAGGCTGTGGTGGCAAGTGGCACCACCAGCAGCTGTTTTTGCTGCATTCTTCCAGGTAGTATCACAAAAATGGTGCCTGTCTCTTGGTTGTAGATCACACTGGCATTCAAGGAGCCACATGCACGGCAGCTGCCTCAGCAGGAGAGTTCAGACTGTTTGTTCCCATGTCCCCAATCAGACACTTGAAAACCCACTTGACCACACACTTGCATGCATATTCACCCCTATGCACACTCA
The DNA here is from genome assembly GCA_963574415.1 of Tarsius wallacei. NCBI lineage: Eukaryota > Metazoa > Chordata > Mammalia > Primates > Tarsiidae > Tarsius > Tarsius wallacei. The sequence goes on along the minus strand of CAUYQG010240726.1, from coordinate 10,111 downwards.
TTTATCTGGAGGCACACACTTTGACCAACTCCATCATCATCTGGGAATCTCCTCTTGTGAAGATTCTTAGTACAATACTTCTACATATGTATTTATTTACTTATATATTATATAAATATAAAATAAATAATTATGTAAATAATTTATAATTATATAAAGATACAAATTTGGAGATATAAATATATAATATATTTATATTTCATTATAAATATGTTTATCACTACAAAATTACATATAAATATATTTAATATTTAAATATAAAAATGAAAAATGTTTATAAATATGGTAAATAAGAATATAGAAATATATCATTATATATAAATAAATGAATTAATATTTATAATTCATAATTATATAAATAATAGTATGATGAATGTATATTATATATCTGTTAAATATACATATATTTAATAGTCACTGGGTTTTGCTCATTTAGCTGTCTTATCAAATATCATTTGTTCTATCATTGTGAATTTTTATGGACTTGCACCTTTGAAAGAATGGTGAGTTTGGAAAACATCCCAAACAGTATATGAGAAGACAAAGAAAGCCTCATCTAAATATAGATGCCATAAATACAATGAAAACCCACCATTAATTTATATACTTATTTGTATTTATTACCTTAGTATATCCAAATAAATTGTTGTTTCACAGAATTTATTGGCTGTTATTCAAACAACTATATGCAGCTAAGAAATCAGTCATTTGATTTAAAAGAAAATCTTTAACATAATTTTACAATATTATTTGTTTTTTTAAAGTCTTATACCTCTGCAGTTTGTCAAAGAACAATCTGCTAGGGCTGCCATAACAAAATATCATATACCTGATGGCTTACACAACAGAAGTGCATTTCTCATAGACCTGAAGGATCTGAAGGTAAATTCAATATCTAAGTGCCAACAAGGTAAGCTTCATTATGAGGCCTTTTCTATTGTCAAGTCAGTGGTTATCATCTCTCTGGGTGCTTACTGGTCTTTCTTTTGTGCATGTAAGAAGAGAGCACTCCAGTGTCTCTTTTTTATAAAGACACTAATCCTGTTGGAATAGGGCCTCACCTTCATGATCCCTTTTAATATTAATTAACTCTTTAATGCCCTATTTCAAAATACTGTCACATTTCAGGTTAGGGCTTCAACATATGAATATTGAGTGACACAATCATTTGGTTCTTAACTCAAAACCATGAATATAATTCTTAATTCTAGGAAAGGGCATCCAAAATCTCACAAATTGTTAAATTGTTTTAATCCATAACCTAAAATACAATAGCACCTGAATTTTTAACTTCTTATTTTCATCAGGTGATCATTGTCTTCCTGAATTTCATTGCATAAAAGAATTTCACTTGAGTATATAGCTAACAAACTAGGCACTAATTTTCAAACTTCTTGTCATTAAGTAAATTTTATATGACTGAATTACCACCAACAGGCTGTGAGTAAAAGTGAAACAAATAATTCCATATCCCTGGTTTAAGATGAAATTCTTACTATCTCCTTTTTATTTTTTCATGGCCTAAGATAAAGCAGTTACCCAGTTTCAGTTAGTCAGAGGAGGGCAACACTCCAGGGAAAGCTGAAGGAAGCAGAGGAAAATAACCTCAGTCACTGAAACCTATGGCTAGAACTGGACATCAGTTTAAATTAAGTATTTCTAACTGCTAGCAACTAAAAAATAAATTACCACCAGGCTCGGTGGCTCAGCCCATATTCCTGTCCCTTGGGAGGCTGAGGTAAGTGGGTTGCCTGAACCCGTGGGTTCAAGACCTACCTGGGCAACTTGGTGAGAACTCATCTCTACAATAAATCAAAAAATTAGCCAGGTGTGGCAGCACGCACCTATAGTTCCAGCTACTTGGAAGGCTGAGGCGGAAGAATCGCCGGAGCCCAGCAGGTCGAGGTCGCGGTGGCCGGGAGCGGCCACTGCACTCCAGTCTGGGCAACAGAGTGAGACTCCAACTCAAAATAAATAAATAAATAAATAAATAAATAAATAAATAAATAAATAACCTTCTGTTTTTAAGGTGCTATACTTGTGATTGTCATTATCATATTAGCAAATTCCTTATCTTGACAAATATAGAAACTTATGCCAGAAGTAGGGTTTATCTCTCACTGTCATGCACAGATAAAATACCTGTACTTTCTTCTTCCCTTGTCAAAGTGGCATGAAGTCAGCATTATTTTATGTTAGCATTAAATATGTATAATGGTAAGATGACTGTGTTTCTCATAACCTGAACCAGAAAGGCACTCAAACATTTTAATCTTAGGACTCCTTTACACTTTGAAAATTTACTGAGGATCCCCAAAGAATTTTCACTTATATAGGACATATACTTAAATTTATAGTTGTATCAATACAATATAAAAATATTTATTGATATTTTAATTTAAAATTATAATAACAAACTCCTTACATGTTAACATACATAATTTTTATGAACATAATTATGTATCTAAAACAAATAATTATGTAAGAAGCATGACAATAACTTATAATTTTGCAAATCAATTTAATATTTAGTTTAATAATGCTGCTGGTTTCTAATATTTTTTTTTTTGCATTTCTATTATCGAGGTTTATCTTTCCTTCCTTCTTTTCTTTCTTTCTTTCTTTCTTTCCTTCTTTCAATCTTAAAAATGGGGTCTTACTAACTTGTTCAGTTTATTTCAAACTGCAAGGCTCAAGTCATCCTTTCATCTCAATCTTTCTACTAGCTGGGAGTAGACATGCATGCCACTGTGCCTAACTAGAATGTGTTTTCAAAAAAATACAGTCTCACACAATCATTTAGCTGGGAAAAGGGAAACATTTTAGAAGCATTTTGAGATACTTAAGAATAATTTTGTGATGCTAAACCAAAATTGACTGGTAATATCTTCTTTCAGGTTGGATGCAATGTATAACATGTAGGGTACCAATGAAATATTATATTTAGTTGCATTAAAATATATTTGTTTATTTTTCACTTAAAATAATTATTTTATCCTTGCATAACTTTGTACCATCATGCTTTGGTCATTTCAAAAATATTACTTGAGTTATGCAGTTATTCCAAAAATTGAGACATTTTTTCCGTACTATATGTGGGTAAAAATCACAGTAGCTAATCTCAACAGAAAGTTCATCGAAACAGTCTTTATGGATTGGAAACTATTATTCTCATAGTTAATGATAGAAGCTATTAAAATTCAACTTACATTTGATACCTCAAGTTTTAAGATTGGAAAGAAATATTTTCATTTAATCACTTTCTTTTTATCTTTATTTATTTTCAAGAAAATATCTACCAAATAGTCAAGTATATCTATCTATGGTTATCTTTCAGTTATTCTTTGAAAAGAAGGATATCCCATTAAAATATGGGATATTCCATTAAAAATGGTTAGTTTAGCTAGCTATAATTGCATACTTTTCAAAGCAATCCTAAGACTTTAGAATGTTACAGAAATGCTTTCTGCAAAATACCTCCAATATCCATAAATATTAAAACTATATGTATGCAAGAGTTACAATTTAATAAAAGTAAAATGCTCTACCATTTGGCTAATGGTATTCTTAAGTGGCATTGAAATTTTTTTCATCTGACAAATACATTTAGAGAACAATTAATACAAATACAGATTGGTGTGACTGTCCTGATTTTTCCTAAAGCTATAGTTGTGTTATCTAACATTATTTTCCACCATCAGTGACCATGTCGACAAGAGTAAAAAGGTGGCAAGAATCTTAATATTTTTATAAAAAGTTTTAATCTTAAGGCAATCAAGAAAGACTCTCCTGGATCCTCAAGGATCTATAGAACTCTTTGAAAGCTATAACATTAAACTATAAAGGAGTTCTGAAATGATTAATGGTCCTCAAATGAGAACTTCTGATGTCTCTCTGGTGTATAGAAACTGTGTGTCATTCTTTGCTTGAGATAGAGAAAAACTTTTCTAAAACTATAGATGAATACCAAATTTTGATTAGCTCACATACATGACCCTCATCTTGAAATGCCTCTGCAATTAATGCCACCATTGTTAGTCATTCTCCGAGACTCATCTAAATTCTGTTTAGATGAAGCAATTAAGTGCTATGCAGTAAGACTCATTGAACTTGCACTTTTCTAAGTCTTTAATAGTAGAACTATTTTTGGGATGTAGCATATCTTTTGGTTTACAATTTTAATATGTAGTAAAAAATTAAGGGATCGCCTTTGACTTCCCCTTTAATTGTAGTCCTGAAAGCATAGATTATATTGCCAATGTAAGGATTCTATTCCAATCATGCACTGAGAACAGGAGAAACAACACTGTGCTAAAAGTACTTTTCTGTTAGTAATATCCAGTAAGATATTAAGATGCCTTTCATCTTCTTCAGTCCTAGAGAAATTTATGAACAATCAACTACCCCTAAAGATTTCTGTGGGTCAAACTACAGGGTTATCTCTTTAACCTTGTTATCTACTCCGGTGACCACATCTTGTCTCCTGTTAGCTAATGCTGCTAAAACTCCATGACCTAGTCATTTCAATAGAACCAAGAAACCCATTTCAATAGTAACATCTCCTGGCTTTGTTCCTAGTTGGCATAAGACATCCGTTATTTTGCTTTTTAAGGATGCCAGAGTTCCCTTCATCAATATCTTTCCTAGTGCCTTGGTGAAGGGAAAATGGCCATAGTTAGGTGTCAGATATAATAAACCAATCCCAAAGTCAGGTGAGGACAAGGCTTTAGGAAAAGTGATTCAGTTAGAAGAAATATCTGAATAACCTTGATATGGGGAGTTGTTTAGGAGATTACCCTTCTCGTCTCTTTCTTTCTACATGAGAAAAAAACTATCTTCTTTTATTATTTAAAATTTTGCTGTCTTTTGGATTATAGAATTTCAGACTCAGCTCTGGTTAAAATGGAAGGATACATATTTTAAGGTTGGACACTTTTAGCCTAAATAAATATGTATACTTCCTAAGAGTCGTGTGTATTCTCAAATTTCATGTACTTGGGTTTTTTGAAAGTTGTTCATTAGTTTTCTCATAGATCAAATCCCTACTGTGTATGTTGTAGCTATTTGATTCTTTTTTGAAAAGACCAGTATTCTAGTCATTCCGTTGCTCTACATAATTGATATAAATTGTTGCACAATTGATTTGCCCTTAGCAAAAGGCTTTGAAGTCTGCACTTGATCACTAAGACAGCCAAAATGATCTGCCTAGTTATGCTATATGATTTGGGGGTTGCCTGAAGATAATGGTCTCAGGCTAAATAAATTTCAAGTGCAGGGATAGAAATTATTGATATGTTGAGTAATAATTCCATGTTGCAATTTGTTCTAAATCCTCTCCTAAAAGTTCTAAATGTTATATAAATAAAATATCTGTTGTATGACAAGATACATAAGGTTTCTGATTAATAATCTATTGTTGTTAAATTGCATTTCACATATATAATATATATTGAACACTTTTTCTTACTCCCACCTTCATAATCCTGCTTATATTACCCTTTCACTTATTCACTTAGAAATTATATATTAAGTAATTACAATCTTCCTGCCATTTTGTGAGACTGTTGGAGATACTATGTTTAATAAGAAAGATAGTAGAAATATTATATTCTCATGTGTTACTAGCTAAAATTCGTTCTGATCCAAGAAGATCCAACTTATTATCTATCGATCCCTTAAATTTCACTTCATGGTGTAATCACAAACAATACGCTGCAGTGATAATAATGTAAGCCTTGGAATCAGAAATACATTGGGTTAAAATGATTACTATAACTGCAAATCATTGACTGAAGCTGGGATTATTATTTAACCATTGAGAGGTTTGGTTTTCTGACAAATGGAAATGATGACCCTTAGGTAATATGATTGTTTAAGAATTAAAGTACAATACCCCCAATATTTTACACACTTCTGACTAATTCTCTGCTATAAATTATGATAAAATGTTTTTGCAGGCTTGTCATATTCTGCTCATTCAAGACAGGCGCATCACTATTTGGATATATAGAATGGCAAAATTTCCTTTTATTACCTTTTTTTTTTCCTGATGATAGGTGGCCATTAACCAGGGCTAGACTACATGGCTTGAGTGTAATATTTTTCTTTTTTTCATCTATACAAGTGCAACCTGTAGACTATACAAATATTTACTCCTTTATGAATTTTTAAAATTTCATTTTCTTTTAGAAATGTCTGCAATGTTTCCAACAGTCTAGAAACAATGCCAAGTAAAAGAACATATTTTTTATATCTGCAATATTCCCTATAAAAAGTAAAGTGATTTACTCTACATAGTATTTGCTTAATAATTATCTTGCAATTTGTTTTGGTAGGCATAACTTACTAAAAGTAACTGAGTTGCAAATAATAATAATAATAATAATAATAATAATAATAATATCTCTGTATATCTCAACTTTATTTTTGTTTTGATGAATTGAAGGCTATGTATGAGTCTTTCTTTCCAAGAATACAAATTCTTGTTTTATAGTTCAATAAAGTTATACACTTGAGTGATGGTAGTTGCTCTTATTTATTAAAAGGTAAAATATTTGCAAACTTAAATAATTTACTATGAGTCATACATTCCTTACACACATTTCAAAAATTGTCTGTATATTTTAGTGTCTTAAAATAAAGAAACTGAGAATCCTCCAACCATACAGTACAGTTTTGGATACTTTTCTACCTTCCTTTACTTGAAGACTATATCTCAATAATGTATTTTAGTTCAAAATGTGAACATATATCATTTTCCTTCAAATCTCCACTGTATTGATTTAGCTGACATCTTATTAACAGTGCTGTTTTCTATGAGAGAAGCTCCTATTGACTGTAAGGTTAATATGAAAGATGCAAAATCAAACCAAGGGAATATAATGTGTTTTTCACAACCCGTTTAATTAGCAAGAGGTCAAATAGATTCCTTGTCTGGTAAACATTTAAAAATTCACTTACTTTTATCGTCTGCAACTTAAATGTATAGTTTATTACATTTATAATGTCAATGATTAAAGGTCCTCATGGGTTTAAAGTCTCTGTAATCCTTATAGGTATCTTGTAGAAAAAGTTTCATTGAACATAATTAGTATTCTTCCTAGACTACAGCAGAGCTGCTAATCTCTTTAAGCCAAGTAGGATATATAAGATACTTCTGATTTTATTTCTGAAAAAATATTTTAAATAGTTTAAAATTATATTTTAAATCAGTAACTCATAATAAATGTGTTATACTAGAATTGCAAACTAATTGTTATGGAAGTAGTATCTGTGTATATGTTCTTACTCTTTGATAGTGCATTTTGCTATATTTAATTATTTCTATACGAAGGCCTAAAGATCACAGTGCTTTTCATTGCAGTTCATACTGGTTTTATTATATTCCCTTTTATGAAAATAATGTTAAATATTATCTGTACCTTTACTTGCAATATTTTGTTATCAAATACATTTTGAAATCTTAGCATTATTTCTGCTAAAAAGCAATGCACCTAATTTTAATGATAAAGATACTGATGATGATAAAAGTAAAAGGTAACACTTACTGGTCATTTCCTGCAAGCTAAGGTTTATCCTATCTTTGTCCCAATCCAAATCAAGTTAAAATTTATATAAGCAGAAAGATTAATGACTGTGTAAGAATATAAAGGTTTTCTCTCTATCCATAATACATTCTTTCACTGCATCTGCCTATGTGATTACAACTCATTCTTCAAGTTTCAACTTAGAATTTGCTGGTCCAGGTAGACTTTAAGGTCCCCCATGGCAATGCCTGCCAATGTATGACAATACACTCCACATATACATTCCCTTTTTTCTTTAATTATAGCTTGACACTATAAATTCTGCACACAGGAACTTGTTCACCACTTCATCATGTTCCTAGCAACAATACTATAAATTGTATGAAAAATGAACTAATTATTGGAACTAAATTTCTTCTACCTCCATATTCTTTGATATTCACACTAAAGATAATCTTTAATTTAATCCTAGCAGGTGTTTTTAGGGATTTAAATAACATTTTCTGAGTCTCTCTGTAATTTCAAGTCAGCAATAGTGAACAGTTCTTATTTCCATTCATAAAGTCCTACCTAACTCATCATGATGTGGTATTTGCATTTCTACTCTTCTGACTTAGGGCTTTTTCTAAAACCTTAGAAATGATCATTTACATAAAAGTATATCCTGGAAATAGGGGATAATTAATTCCCACAGAAACAAGTTTCAAATAATAGGAAAAATATAGACAATTTTAGCTTGCTTTCTGTAAGTTTTGGAGTTTCTGTAAGTTCTCTGAAGTTCTGGAGTAAAACTGCTGAATTCCAGAGCAATGCCTTTATGAAACACCCTGATATTGGCTTTCTCCTTATCTCATTGAACTCGCCAAGCTTCCTAACTCCTACCCTTTGATTCAAATTTCAACTATCTGCCCTCAAGTCCTTCTTTCAAAGTGAGGCCCTCAGAAACTATAAAATTCTGTTGATCACTAGATTACTAGATTCCTTTATGTTCTTCCACCCATGACCACTTGTGCTCATTCCTCTCTGAAATTGGAGTTACTACCTGGGTTTCCTCTTTGAGATGACTATGACATCTAACATGGCAGTGTGCAGCCATGAGAGATTCCACTCCTTTGTCTACTCCTCCTACTCTCTGTAGTTCCTCTACTGACTTTAGGTTTAACAGTGACTACTTCCTCATGTCAATCTCTTTATAGTTCTATAGATCTCAGTATGCTCAATAAATTATAAGCCTATCTCTAAACACTAGGATAAAATCACTAAGAAAGATATTGAATTGGAATACTGTTTTGAATTGTAATGGAATCTTAGTTCAGAAGCTTATTATTGAGTGCTATTTAAAGACATCTCATAACCTTTAATTTATCTATGTGGACTTTTTCTTCATATGCATCAAAAATAGAATATATATGCATATTTAAATATATTTACATATATCTCCCCATTCTGTACACTATTTTCAATTACCTGTTTTCATTATTATAAGCAACATATTCCTTCATCTCAAAGATATAGCAGTTTTTCTTATGAAGCAGAAGTGTTTAAGAAAATACTGTTATTACTTCATTAGGGCAGTAAGAAGCTGAAGATAAAGTCTCCTTAGAGAATATATATCAAACAAAAAAAAAAGACAGAAAAACTCATATCTAAAGTTATGGGGGTGGGTAGAAAATTATAAACTATTAATTCACTTAAGATAGTTGTTTTATTCAGGAGATTGCTCTATAAAGAAGTACCAATTCTAGCAGCTTCTTATCCCTTGAGATGTTGTATTTTATTTTATTTTTTTACTTCTGTCAAAAAATGTTTGTTTCTGACTAAGAACATATGGTACTCTATTCTTTGTTTCTGTGATAGCTCGCTGAGTACGATAGACTATAAATGCATCTAAGTTGCTGCGAAGTCCATATGTTTGTCCTTCTTTATGGCTGCATAATATTCCATTGTATATATGTTTCTGTTAAGGTACTGAATCACAGTGATTGAATTTAAATGAAAAATTATCTGTGGAAATATTATCAACCAACTTGGTTATGATGAATTAAGCTTTTATTTTTTTATTTTTATTCTTTTAATTAATTTATTTATTATAAAGAAGTAGGGTACAATTCAGGGTTAGGTATACAAACATTGATCATGCAGGTACCCTTGTTGATGAGGTATGCCTCTCCCTCCTCTAGCAATTTTCCCCAAATGCCAGTCCCACCCCATTTCCCCTGACAGCTTTCCACTACTGCCAATTACTTTCTTATAGCATTATAATTGTTCAAGGTCACCTTATGAGTGAGAACAACATATGGAACTCCTTTCTTTGTTTTTGTGATAAATCACTGAGTATGATAGACTCCAAATCCATCCAATTTGCTACAAAGTCCATATATTTGTCCTTCTTTATGGCTGCATAATATTCCATTGTGTATATGTACCACTTTTTTTTTTAGCCAGTTCAGCTTTGATGGGCAACACAGTTGGTTCCATGTTTTTGCTATTGTGAATAGAGCTGCGACAAACATACATGTGCAGATATCTTTTTTGTAGAATGATCTGAGTTCCTCTGGGTATATTCCCAATAGGGGAATTGCTGG